>CAUYRT010026939.1:0-98591 GCA_963574885.1 Lepilemur ruficaudatus
GTAGATTTTTGAATGTAACAAGATAGGTCAACTTGAGTGGTAATATATTTTGGGAGATCAGCTCACTATAAATTGTGACTGTAAACATTATACTGTAAATGCTTTGTAGTTTTCCCCCAATAAAAAAGAAAAAAAATAAAATAAAATAAAATAAAATTTCTCCCACAGTCTTGGCAGTTGTCCTCTCTTGATGTATATAATATAGAGTGTAATACATGAAGGATTAAGTTAGATGCTCATGAAGTATATGCACACCATTTCCACTGTCTGTGTTCCAGATCAAATGTTAAGAAATAAAGATGAATTGGAATATATTTATTCAATGAGTTCATATTCATAAACTGTATCATTAAATATTCATGATACTATTTGGAAGTGTTGCCATCATGTAAAGTAATTCCACATAAGAAAAGGAATATAAAAAAAAGAAAAGCAATATAGATAGTAAAGGTTCCTTTCCTCTTTTGTTTCTGTAATTTTGTATCTATAATTTGCTTCCATGCAAGAGCCGACTATATGTGTAGCATAGGGACTTTCAGAACCAGGTCAGCAATCACAAGGGTGATTTTCTTGGGCTCTGAGGAAGCAATGAGATAATAGGATGTTATTAGCTTTCTGCCTACTCATAATAACTAGATATAGACAGGAGTATAAGATTATTATGCAGTCAAAATAGCATGAAGGAACAGAGGTATCTGTGTTATAGAAAAGAATGATGATAACTAAAACATATAAAACCAGTGACTGCAATGAAGGCCAAAATATACAGATAAAGGGACAAATATTACTACTAAGAGTTTAAATAAATCAAATACACCAATCAGATAAACTTATTGTGTGCTGGGTAAAATTCATATGAATTGTACACATCAGGCTTTAGAGACATAATGGACATTACTATATACTGTAACGACTCATTTCAACTGCAAATTTTGAGAATAAAATACTTCACATTGCTAACTATTTTTGTAACTAAATCAACTCTATAAGAGAAACAATTTTATATTTATGGAAATACATCTTCATCATAATTCCTAAGAGACATCCTAATTGGGATGAAGCCCAGATGTTCTTTTTTAAGCTGCTCTTCTTACTGCAGGGAGGGCCACCAGTAGCTACACTTACACTGCATGATTCTGTCTTCTTTCCCCAACCCAGCTAGAGTTGTGCGCATCAGTGATGGATAACTGAAACAAATGGAACCCAACATGATCTTTCTATGTGGAATCTGGAACATTTCATGTTAGTGTGAGCTGGTCACTTTAATACAGGAGGTCAGATTTGGAATTGTAGGAAAGCCATGTGCAAAATGAAGCAAAGAAATCTGGTGCACAGAGAGAAGAGTGAAGAAATAACTAACTGGAAGCAAGAACCAGAGAGAGAAAGCAACCACCGTCTAGTTCATGGGAGCTCCCTCGATCCCTTCATACCATTATTTCAAGAATTCCATTGACCTTAGGTCCTTTGAAATAACAAGTCCCTTTCTTTCTCTTAAGCTAGCTGAAGTTGGTTCATGTTATTTGAAACCAGTTGAAATTTGACCAACAGAATAAATAACTAAACTAATTGTAGTTATCTGAACAACTTACAAAGTTGGAATGCCTCTTCCAAACTATCACTGGAAGTATAATATTTTATTTTAAAAAATTAGTACATCTATACCTTTACTATTTAAGAGAAACAACATGTGAGTTGTTTCAAAGATCAAGTTTATTTTCAGGTATGTACCCACCATTGTAGCCCTGCTCTGGGTCAGGATAAAATGATACATACAAAATGGTTTTCACAAAGTGTTAATTAAGTCTTCATAGATTTGTATAATCCCACCATCAAAGAATGTACAAAATTATAATTATTTAGTCTGTTCTTGATAATTGTTTCTTTCCTACACCATGGATTTTCTTTTCTTGCTGCAATTAGTGTGCATTCTTGTTTTGATTTTTAAAACTGTATTTTTCATCAGTAAAAAACAATTAAATGTTTTAAAAAATGCTATATATGTACTAGCAAGTAAAGTCCTAGAGTGACTTTTGGTAAAACCACTCAAGGCTTTACTAATGAATTATCTAGACACTTAACAAGTGAATATATTTTTTCATCTTTAACCTTTTACTTAAATATTGTTCAAACATACTAAAGAGAATGTGTTAATGGTCAAAATATAATGACTTCATAAGTTTATCACAGCCACCATCTACCTCTTGAGAAGAACAAAAACATGAACCAAAATAAGAATAATGGCAACATCATACATTGAGTGCTTAATATGGGCCAGATATTGTGCTAAACACTGCCTTAATAGTTCATTCGAATCCTTACAACAACCTTGTGCGATAGGTAGTATTACACATAATTTATACATGAGAAAACTGAGAAACAGAGATCTTAAGAAATTTGTTATACATCAGATAGTAAGGGATGGAGCCAGATTTGGAATCTAGATTAGCTGATTTCAAAATCTTCATGTTCACCACACTGCCTCTAAGCAGAGAAATATTTATATACGTTAGTAACCTGGATCGAACTCAATGGAGATGTAGCCCCAGAGTTGTGTATATGTTAGCGTAGGTTGTACATTTTACAACTGTAAGGAACATCATTAAAAACTTATCTATTTTAATACTTGAGGAGAGAAACTGAGTCCTGTTTACCACTGCAATCTCACTGCTTGGCACATAATATTCTTTTAGTTAGAAAACCTGTATAATTAAATAATTAAATAAAGGCTGAGCCAAGAATACACCAAATAAATAGGAACCTCTATATCCAAATTTTGATATTTTTGTTTCACTATTTTATTTTTAGCTTAAAATGTACAAGCTTTTGGGTCCAAACTATCACCACTTCTTAAATATTTAAATATATAATTGTGTATCAATCAGAACAGATATAATGTGAATTTATGTTTGAGGCACAGAGTGCTAGAGATACAGACAAAAAGGTCTTTACAGTGGGGTACCTTACAGTATTCACACAAACACTAGGTAACACTACAAATATCTAATTTCCAATGTGTTCAATACACAATAATTGCTATATTAATGCATCCTAGGAAGTGACCACCACTCTGTGGGGTAATAAACGATTTAACTTGAGCTAGACCTTGAAAAACTGATTATCATCAAGACTGGTTGTATGGAAGGTAGGTATAGAGCATTTCAAGTAATTTGTGCAAAACACTATAGGTAGAACTTTATATAAATCCTTTGGAGAGTTAAGAAGGAAATCAGTTCCTTTGGGAGACCATATTGGGCCGGGGAGGCGGGATATGAGATCACAAAGACAGCAGTGAGTTGGCCCAAAGCACCAAAATTCCAGGCTAAGCAGTTTGGACCATCATTTTCTGCACTAATGCAAGAACTGAACAGCACAAAGGGAAAAAAAGAGAGAGAGAGAGAGAGAATAAGGCAAAGCTTCAAAAAAACTTCAAATGTGAGAGGGAGTCTTGAGCATTTTCTCTTCCCCTGCTGCCTTTAATGGAAATAATCAACAGGAATGCAGGATGATTACAGTATATTTTTTCTCTGTGGGAGAGGGAGATTATGTACTCCAAACCATAAAGCATTTGCTTGCAAAATTAATTCAAATTGACTTGCATGGGAGCACTGTCACATGAATTGAAAACAGCTGAAGGATGGTTAAAAAAAAGGATCATGATAAACAGCAATCAAACCACTCGGAAAAATACCTGGTGTTTGGGCCCCAGGGACCTCCACAAGGCCCAGTTTTATTTAATATTTTCATTAATGAATAGAAAGATGGGAATAAAAAATAAAGCAGAAAAAGCATTAAATTCACATATGGAAACTGGTGTAAATACCAATGACAGAAATTTTTTAAAGACAAAAAAAAAAAAAAAAAAAACAGCCCAGAGATTGCATGGACTGTATCATTTGGCATGAAAATATTTAGGCAGAGATCTACAAATCCACTTATACATAATGAAGAAAAGGGAAATTTTAGGACCCAGTATGAAACAGAATTATACTGCGCAATGGCCATTTGGTACAAGTTTATATACAGGTGCGTCACATCACAAGAGAAGTACAGTAACTTGCATATGACTTTTTATAAATGATCTGAAACTCTTTTCAAATTTAGCTGTCTGCCTGTTACACAGACAGGTGGAAAAAGCAATCCAAAAAAGCAACAAATCAGAAGGATTAGACATTGGATACAAAGCTAGACAAAGTGATGAGCATGGATAACATAGCTGTACACATTGCAATCTGGAGGAAAAAATAGAGGGGAGTTGAGGATGGAGGGAAGAAGAAGGATTGTACAGCACGATCTGCTAACAGGGAGGAATAGAGTTTGTCTTGGAGCTACATTTTCTCGAGGAAGCTGTACTTCAGTCAGAATATAAAGAATGTAACATTAAGCTAGCCAACTGCACTTGGGTTAAGGAAAAGAGACTAACAACAGGATATTATAGATGGAGGTCATCTCCCAGCTTACGAGTTTCTCTTCAATATGATAAAAGTATTTTGAGAGCCTCTGAAGAAGAAAATATTTGCATCATTTTATATTGACTTTAACTATATGAGAATCAGAGTGATACCTAATGAACACATAATACATGTGTTTCTCAATCCTATTTTGCAGGAATACACTGTGACTATTACTAATCCATTCTCATATTTGCATACATTAAAGACTAAATTCAACATTTGTCTAACATGGAGAAGCAGAGCTGGACATTTTAAAGAACTTTCTTCATAATTGCTAAGTTTCCATGTGGGAAATCTAAATGCAAAATTGTGTGTCTTCTAAACGTCGTTGCATGCTTAATGACTATCTTGAATTCTGTAAATTATTTATCTTAATTATCTTATGGATTGGGTATGCTTTTTGTTTTTTTCTGAAAAAATAATGAAAATAAAGCCACTTTGCATCTGGTTTGTTCTTCATTATACTGGCATCTGCATTATATATTATAATATCCATTCCCTTTAGAATTATTTTCTATCACTGGCCAAATAAAGAGCTTTTCTGGATACACTAATGTGTTCTTTTTACCTACTTCAGCACTATTTTAATCTTTATTAGCCACTCTGTGCTCAGTGTGGGCCTCCATGCCTGTCATTATCTTTCTACTCCCTCAATAGGAAGCAAAGCCAAAATAAAGTTCTGCCAAAACTCACCATGATCTTCAACAAAATATAAATGATTTGCAGTATTCAAAGATTTCTCTTTATTCTTTGCCTTTCATTTTGGGGACAGAGAATCATACACAAAATATACACAAACATACACACTTTTGTAAAATCTGAGTATCAGAATGGAACATCCAGCTTCAGTTTTTCTTGATTCAGGAATACCCACATAAAACAGTCACGATGTATTCACAGTCCATTTTGAGTAATCTAAACTTGAGTTATTTTCATCTTCAAAGTAAGGTTCTTTATCTCAAAGAAATAAAAAAAAAAGAACAAAGTGACAGTAAAACAACAAAAGCCATCAACTCCTGTTTTGAAGTATCTACAATGTAGGGCCATTGCTTTTCTTCTTTCTCCTTCAGGCAGAAAGTAAGTTACTCTGTCTCCATTTTAGTACAAATATGACCTGAGTCATTATTCTGAAGTCTCCCTCAAATGAGTAAATTATTTTGAATGATCCTAACATCCCCTAAGATCAACATAATAAAAGATTATAAAACAATGTTTATCCTCTTTATTTGACTGGGAAAAGAATATATAGCAAAAATAAAAGCAGAACCTGCAATACAGCTCAGAGACGATGCCCAGGGGAACATGAAGGCTTCCCCTGGTGTGCTACAGGAAGCACAGACAGCTCGCTGGGGAAAAGCCTGGTTCCACCAAAGCAGAGAAGGCAGGTGTATCTTGTGATCATTTGTAACAACAACGTATGGGAAAAAAGAGCAATAGTGGAATTTCTAAGACGTAAGACAATAATCTGTTATAAACAAACATCACAACATTAATTTTATTCTCATAGGAATAAGCCTTGAAAACACTTGCTGAAAATCTCCAGGAAACAATACTGTTTACATCTACGCTTACACCATATAGATTCATCAACACGAAATCTTCCAGAAGGTCACTGAAACAACTCTAATGTAAGAAGGAAGCAAAATGCATCTACAGGGTGCATACAGATAGGCTAGTAAAGTTATGAATATCAGATTAACAGCTTAACAAAAAGGAGACAGGAAATCCTTAAGTGAGAAAATATTTATTTCAGAAAGAGTCTATTGGGTCCTATAGTTATTCAGCCAAATGATTCAACCAGAAAATTGAGACACATGTATTGCTCTGAGGTTTTAAAATCTATTCTAAATTATTTCATAATTTTAATTAAAATAGATTTATATAAAACATAACTTTTACCCTTTAAGAAAGATTATGTTCTTGAAGGTTTTGTTTATCTTTTTCTAAAGTCTAGACTTGGAATTTGCTACTAAACATTTGTCACTTAAAGGGAAAGTGGGAACTTGCATAAATAATATTCTTAAGTTTATAAACAGATATAATTCTCCAAATCTCAAAATTTGGTATCAAAAGTAATAGAATATTGTATGGCAAAAAAAAAATACACTATCAAGCCACAAAAATAAAGGAGAAAACTTAAATGCATGTTGCTAAATGAAGGAAGCCAATCAGAAAAGGCTACATACTGTGTGATTCCAACCATACATAGTAACATTCCAGAAAAAGCAACACTATGGAGACAGTAAAAAGAACAGTATTTTCCAGGAGTTGGAAAGAGGGAGGGAGGGAGGGATGAAAAGGTGAAACACAGGGTTTAGCAGTGTGATACTGTTCTGTATGATCCCGTAAATGCAGATACATGTTATTATATATTTGTCAAAACCCACAGAACGTACACTAGCAAGGGTGAATTCTAATATAAACTTTGGGCTTCAGTTAATAATAATGTATCAACATTGGTTCATCACTTAAAACAAATGTAATACATTAATACAATATGTTAATAGTAGCGAAACAGGGAGAGGAGGATGTTGAGGTGCTATATATGGCTGTAGTCCCCCACCCCCAGGCTGTGGCCCTGTACTGGTCAGTGGCCTGTTAGGAACCAGGCCGTGCATCACTGCCTGAGCTCTGCCCCACACCCCACACGCCCCCCTTCATCTGTATTGATCTGTATTTACAGCTGCTCCCCATCACTTGCACTGCCCCAACTCTGTCCGTGGAAAAATTGTCTTCCATGAAACCGGCCCCTGGTGCCAAAAAGGTTGGGGACCACTGGTATATAGGTACTCTGTACTTTCTGCTCATTTTTCTGCAAACTCATTATTGGAATCCAGTGATTCTAGTACTAGAATCACTATTACTGTTAGAATTGTGTCCTAATTGGTTGAGGCTGAAATAGTTTGAGAATTTCAATATAAAATTTGTAGAAAGGGCTGATCTATAGTAAATATATACATAGTTACTCAAGCAGTGAAATTTAAAATTGAGATTACTCACACTTTACATCAATTAAACCCAAAGTCAGTCTATTTTTTGCTGTTTCTTTGTTTTTGTTTCTGTTTACAATGAAGAATCCATCATGAAATTTTTTAAATTGCAAACCCTCTCCTCCCCTTAATTTTATTGAAAATGAAATTAAACTACTGTGTTGAACACCACATTAGTGTGCTGAAGTATGAACACTCTTAAATTCTACTTATTTCATCAAATAGTCAATGTCAAAAGAGATAGCTGAGATAGCTGAGCAGTTATTTCTTTTAACTACCGAAGTGTTGTTTTCTGGCTATATTTATAAAGAAATAACATAGAAGCACCTTTTAATCAGCCATCATCCTTTCTATTTCTTTACTTGCTTAGAGGTCACATGCTGTATTCAAATATATTATCTTGTTTTATTCTAAAACCAACACATGGGGTAGATGATACAATAGCCATCTACCCAACTCAACAGATAGGAAAGATAAGATTCACAGAGATCCGAAAAATCACAAAATGCATTTCAGACATAGCTGGAAATCAAATTAATTCATCTTATTAACTATATGTGCATGTATAACTATATAATTATTTATATATGTGTGTCATATGCACACAATATAACGAATGCCATATATATTTGGGCACCTGTGTGCTATACATTGTTTCAATATTTATGGCATAGCAGTAAACAGAATGCAACCCACCCTGGCCCACTGAAAACTTTCTTTGAGAGGAACTTTCTCTCCAGTACTAATTCCTTTTTTATTTTTTTTTATTTCAGCATATTATGGGGGTACAAATGTTTAGGTTACATATATTGCCTCTGCCCCACCTGAGTCAGAGCTACAAGCGTGTCTATCCTCCAGGTAGTGCGCACCACACCCATTAGGTGTGAATATACCCATCCCCTCCTCCCTCCTCCCACCTGCCCAATACCAGATGAATGTTACTACCATATGTGCACATAAGTGTTAATTGGTATAAACTAAATATCTGAGCACCAACCAGAGCCTAGTTATGTCTCTAGAGACCTAACCATTTGGAGTAGCTTGTCACTGGTTGTGAATAATCAGTATCCTGGAAGACCTGGGTTTGAAATGGACTCAGGCGCTAAGTAACTGCATAACCTTGGGCAAGTCACTTACCAACATTAAGTCTCATTTTTCTCATCTTCCAAAAGAATACTAAATATAGCTTTGTGTATTGTCATTGTAGTACTTACTAAATGTTAGTGCATATATTTATGTACTGAAAGTGTATGTTTTTCAAGGTAAAGATAGAATTAGAAAGAGTGATACGATACTGCATGTGCAAAATACAGAGCATGTGCTTTTCCCTGGTGTATCACAAACAACTTGAGTGACCCTGGGCAAATATCATCTGTCACTTTTGAACATCTATAGAAAGAAAAGACAGGACAAGAAAAAGTTTTATCCACCACCTTGGTTACTCATTCTCAGAATCTTAATGCTCACTCGAGCACTAGGATGTGAGGAATTTGGCTTTTTTTTCCTTCACTGTTACAAGCCCAGTGCCTAGAAGACTGACTGAAATATAGTAGGTTCTCTCAGTAAATATCTGTTGAATAAATGAATGCTGCAAATTTGCATAAAATTTGCTGTAACACAGTACTTCTGGATATGACCAGAATAAAAAAGGGAAAGGAGAGTTAAAAGTTACTTCCGTAAGGCAGACATACAGACACCCAAACATACACACAAATACTGTCTATCGCGTATACAACAGCTAAAAAAGACATCTGAAAGCCAAAATTCAAATGATGTATCCTACTTAAGGTGAAGTACTCAAAGTCTAGAAGGAAATTATTTCAGCATGTAACCACCCAGAGGAGTTTTTTAAAAATTAAGTTGCCCCAAAACTAAAGAAAATTCTGATGGTTCTATAATATATATTTTAAAAAAATGACTTTTCATATTATGTTAAGGTCACAGAATGGCAACTTAAATGAGTGAATAGTGTCAGATGGAAAGTGAGTCAAACAGAAGAACTATCTGCTCTTAAGCCTTGTAGTGAATTTTTTATTTCTTTTTACACTTCTCAACTCCAGAATTTCTATTTGTTTCCTTTTTTGTAATTTTTGTTTACTGATATTTTGAATATGATAAGTCATTGTTCTTATACTTTCCTTTAGTTCTTTTGACATATTTTCCTTTAGTTCTTTCAACATATTCAAAATAGCAATTAAAGTCTGTATAGTAAGTCAAACATCTGAGCATCCTCAGTATAATTCTAGTAACTGCTTTTGTTCTTTTTATCAGAAATTCTTTATTTTTGTGCATGCATGATAGTTTTTGCTGAAAATTAGGCCCATGTTATAATATTATGTGGCAACTCTGCAAATAGAATTCTCCCCACTCTCCAGGGTTTGTTGTTTATTTTTTTTAATGATTTTTCTAAACTAATTCTGTAAACTCTGTATTCTTCAATGGCTATGTGTAATCATTAAAGCCATTGCTTGGTTAGCTTACTTGACAGCTATTACTTGAACAGATTTTCTTTTTACTAAACCTCAAACCAACAAGTGTTCTCATCTTTGCTGAGGTTCTCTGTGTGTGTGTTGGGTCATTCCTTCAATCTTCATCTAAACAGTTAAATATTCTGCCTTCTCCTTCACTTCCTGCTTGTGCAGACAAGCTCACGGTCAGTCAGAGGCAAAAACTTAGGTCTTTCTCAAGGCTTTCCTAAGCATACATACATCCTTGGGCATGTGCACATCCCTCCACATGCGCATGGCCTTCTAGATTCGCAATATGCTGGAGCATTTTCAAGCCCCTGTGCACAACTCATTTTCCAGCTTTTCCTTTTAAGTGTTTTGGTTAGCTAGCCTATCGTTTATCCCAAATTTTATCCACCCCATCACGTAGAAAAAAAAAAAATCAGGCAACTGCCTCTCTTTTTAACAAATGCCCACCTGGGAAAATGCTTTTGGACTGGGAGAGCTCCAAGTCAGATCAAATCAAGAGTATCTTGCAATATAGTCTTGCAGGAAGCTACCAGAGAGGTAAAATAATGACAATTCTCTCAGATTTAGTCTTTGAAGATTCTCCTACCCCAATCTACTCCCTTCACTGCCTACTAGGCTGCTGGTTTTCACTGTGATGAAATAGTTTTGGCTTTTCAAGGATACTTCAGACCCTGAGAGGCAGAAACGATACAGGGCAAATTAAAATGCCACAGATCTTGCTATTTCTAAAAGATTCAGTCATTTTTCTTGAGTAAATGTTCCACAGATTGGTCCAAGACTTTGGGTGATTTCCAAGAGTTCTAAAAAAGTTGATTTTGACAATTTTTTCCCAGCTTTCTCATGGATTTTATTGAGAAGAAAATTTTGGGAGGCTCTTATTCCACAATTTTCGTGGACATCATTTTGATGATCTATATTTCACCTAGGATACTGTTGTTTATCTAATCATAAATGGCAAAGTCTACTAAAAATATTAAAAGTATATATATTTCTTCTTATAATTTTGTATACTTTAAACAATCATGTTCTTTAAAACATAACAAAAAATTTTCTTTCATCTTGTATTTGAGTGACGTAAGACAAAATATACCACCTGAATTCTACATACATATCTCACATTTGAACAAATGCACATTCACTAAGCTCCTCTAAATTAACTTCTCCCTATTTAATATCAACATTAGGTACATCTGTATCAAAGGAAACATCACATAAAAAACTACAAGAATTTTGAAAGGATACTCATTATTTAAAAAACTGAACAAAAGCAGCACTGTACTAACAATTATATTAGGAAAAAAAAAAGAAAGCACCAAGTTATTAGAATGACTGAAAAAAAATCCCATTCCTTTTACAAAGGGATTAAAGAAATTAATCATGTTTTATATAGAAATCATAAAAAAATTGAGTAAATTTCCCCAAATTTCTAGTTGCAAAAGCAACTACAAAATCATAGTTATACTTTCACAGATACACTCTGTCAAAACTCTTTTTTTTAATAACTTCTGAGTGGCAAGAGAGGAAAAACATAAAACTAAATTCAAAGAGAATATCATATTTTCTCAGAATTCTAAAAATTTAATTTCAAAACATGTTAGCCATCTTCTCAGAAAGAAAAAATTTTAAAATATTTATTTAATAGATCATTTTTGGCATGTGAAAAATGCAAAATACAAACTATATGTATAGGTTCTTACAGACAGATGCTAGCCAGCCATTGATCTCCATGAGGTGATGACAGATGAAAGAAAGAAAAAAGACAGGTTGGAATTGGAGAAAGAAAGAAAAAGAAGAAGGAAGAGTATAAGAATAATAAAAGAGAAAAAAGAATATATTAAAAGAATATATACCATTATTTTGAACCTGAGTATATCTTGGTCATGCAATACTTTGGGGGTTTTGTTATTATTTTCTTTGTGCGTTACCTTTATGTTCCAATATCTTAATGATCTACTAGCATTACTTTTACATATTATACCTTTAAATTGATCCATAGTTTTTAATAACCAAAAAGAATGCCAAATTGATGAAAAACAGGAAAGCTCATTGAGATTAGGATGTTAACATATAAATTATTATGTATTAAAACAATGAATACTACTTGTTTTATATCCATAACAATTTTCTTATTAGTAAAGGACTGATTAACACATCTTGTTTTCTTATTAATTTAAAAAAAAACAGAGTTTGGGTTGTTCGGGTTGTTACAACCAGATTTATCATAATATTTGATTACTTAAACTAAAACTAACCTTCAATGTCATATAAAATATTGGCGTGCACCATTTTCAAAGTGAATTACATATATACATGATATAATAATAGTTTTAGGAATTCAAATTGTTTAAATATTTTTCTTAAAATAAAGGATTGAAAATATTATTTGTCTTTATCATAAGGTGATTCTATAGCGAGTTTCAGCAGCAGTTTTAGTTGGGAAATTAGAAAATATTAAAATATTAAAGTTATTAGGTAATAAAATCTTCTCTCAAAGTCTAAATTGTTTTTTTAATATAATAGTCATGGAATACATTTAATATTTTCTGTGTAATATGATCATTTTATCATGTTTTCATTTTTCCATCAGATAACATGGATGTGTTTTAAATTGAGCAGACGGTAAGGTAGTATTTTTTAACATAATCTATGTAGTAAGATCGTTAGTATAATAAATACTTTGAGATATTTATTGTAAAAATAAGACTTACCAAATTTTCACCCAAAAGACTTCAGTGTTAACATATACCAGAAAAATAATTTATTTTAAAAATTATAAATTATAAAAATCTCTCAATGAAAACATCTTTGAAAAGTTTTCAGTGAAGGAAAATTCAAGAATTAGAAAACAACCTTTGAATGGTGACTGAACTGATAATCTTGGAAATTTTCAGTGTCAATGGAACATACAGGAATTTCTTATAACATTTTCATTCCCTAATTCTGTAAACAAAATAAAAAATAAATTGGTCCAGCTTTCAATCAAGTTGTAGACATGGTCACAGAATCTGGTCGAAGACATGTTAAATTTTATTTTCCGTGCAATATAACTATGATGATGGTAAATGAGCAGCAAATCAATGATTTTTTAATATAAACTAATTCTGAAAGTTTCTTGGTTGCTTTAGTCTGAAATTTTCCTGAATGCTGAATGAAACTTCACGTTCTTTGTGGAACAATACTCAAGAGGAAAATAATATATTTTTTACTCAGTCATTGAAAATCCTTCCCTGTTATTCCCCTTTCCCTGTCAGAGTTACCTTGAGGTTCTCTGACACCATTCAACACACACAGACCCTCCTCTCTTAACAACAAGTACGTCCAGTAAAATTTCACCCGTATTACATTTATCAGGATGTCTATGCATGAAGCTTAAGTTTTAGAAAAAAATTTCATAAACACATACCCCATTTTTTGGAAAAGCAATCCATCCCAGGTCCCCCATGACAGTGCGCGAATCCAGTAAATTCACTGAAAGAGAAAGAACACAAATCTGAGCGAATTATATAATATGGAAGCCCTATTTCAATAGTGTTATTAAAAGTGCATATTGTTTACATAACTGAAATTAGATTAAGCTCTCACTGTGGTGAATACAATGAGTATAATTTAAAAAAAATTATTGAGATGCAAAAAAAACCAAATGGATAAACATTTGAAGAACAATTATAGCAAAAGTCATTACCCTACGTGAATTTATCTTTTGCCAAGGAAGAATAAGGGGGAAAAAAACTAATATGAAAAAGAAAAAATGAGAGAAAGGCTCACCAAAAGGAAAGGCTCATGCTGCCTTTTAAAAGGCTCTAAATTTTGGGATTGAGCTGCAACCATAAAATTGTAGCTAAATGTATTTTATTTTCTTCAGGAAAGCTGTTATGAAACAATTAACAAATAATTTACATTAAACAGCAATAAACTATTCCCAAGCTTGTAACTTTTTTTGTAATATTAACAGAACTCTGTAATCCAAATTGCAAGTTTAATTAAGAAATAAATCTACACACCCTTAACAAAGACAAGGAAATTGTAGCAGTTCTTGGAGTTGCTGCTCTAGTTGAGTCCATTGTATTCCCAACGATATCTTCTACTTAGATATGACCATAGTCTAATAGTCTAAATTGTGTTTTGTATAAAACTGTCAGATGCCTTAGGTCTAGAATTCTAAGATATTTGGAAACTCCCAAGATGGATGTTTGAATACCATCATTACAAAACGAAGCCATAGATTAAGTACACACAAACACACTCACACTCAAACACATTCACACATACACACAAACTCGCACACACAGATGTATACTCATATACATAGTATTTATATACTGTCCTTGGAAATCATAATCACTTAAAGGGTACTATACAGTCGAAATATTTTAGACTTGGATCACAGATCATTGTCTTTCCAACCTATTATACCTAACCCACATGGATCTACAAGGCCCATTGTGCAACTGACCCACCCATTGTGCAACTGACACTTTGAATGAGCCCGGCATATGGAACGCAAGAAAAACCTCTCCATTATTCCTAGTCAGAGGTACTGAAGCTTCCTTAAACTATGTTCAATAGCCACTATCTTGAAATACCACCAATTCTAAAAGAATGATTCTATCTGCAAGTGTTAAGTCTGGGGTATTAAAGGAATAACAGTTGATAAGCTGGGAAATGTGTTGTCATACTTTATAAGAGAATATGATAAAATTATTATGACTGATGAAATCAGGATCACAACTGAAACTGAAGTTTTCTACATTTTATAAAAATTATGTATATTTAACCCTTATCCATCAATTTATTTCACAGTACTACAAATTAATGAGACAAAAGTACATTTGTGAACATATATATCTTGCTAGCCAAGTTAAAAGTCTACAACAATATTAGTAACGTTAAAACAAATCAACAAGCTAAAATTTGCAGAAAAATAGAAATACGCTGTATATTACACATGTATATGTACATATATGCTATTGTTGCTAAATATAATTGTTTATTCTCTTACTACTCTGTGAGCTCTTTAACTATAAAAATGCATGCCCTATAATGTTTGTATCATTTTCAGCCTACTCACATCATACTGGATTTAAAGAATAATAAGATAAATAATTTGTGAAATTATCAACTTCTTAGAGGGATGATGACCTAACCTAAAAACCGTTGTTTAAAACAACAAATACAGGCCAAAATTTTCTAGAACCCACTGACCTTGCAAATCCTGCCAGTCATTTCACTACACTTAATTTTACAGTTAGATCCATATTCTTTTCTCCTTTACTCTATTGTTGGCTTTTCTGGTTTCCATAGGAATAAGGCTACATTAAACTTAAATGTCCTTGTCCTCATTTTAGTTTTTCTGGGACACTAGGGCTATGTCTAGACATGACTAAATACCAGGGGAGTGCAGAACCTAGATTGTTATGTTTATTCAACTTAATGATTCATTTGATTCACCTTTGATATTGAGGAGCACTGTATTTGTGTAGATTAAATGAAGTAGAGCAAATCAGCAAACTAAGGGTGTTACTAAGATGGCAGTGAAATTGAAGTTAATCCTGTGGTGGCAAACTGATGTGCATAGGAATTCTAGGAATTCATAACCAGCCTGCCATGAGAAACACAGCATTCCTTGTAGACCTCTTAATATGTGGATTTGAAATATTCATTATCACCAAAACATAACAGGTATCTTTTCAAAATTTAGTTCCCCTCACTTGAATTAGCTTTAATCTAAATTACTATTTTTACCTTTCTTGGTTTCTGAAAACATGTAAATGTAGAAGTAAATTAATGACCTCCAAATACTAGCTCGGCTGTTAATATAAATTAATGGGAGTTTTCATTATTGAAATATACTACATAATACATGAAAATAACCACAATAGAAATCTATATAATCTTTCCTATGGTGATCTTATCAAAAGGTTTTCCCCCAAATAAATAGATTAGGAGGTTTACAGAGAATACAGGTATGTCACTTCCTACTACTGTCTAAAATTGTTCTCCTCCTGGAAACAAATGATTTCATAAAATTCACAATGCAAAAAAGGTATTTACATATGCCATTAGTGAATTGGAAATTGAGAAAAAGAGAGTAAAATTAGGTGTTTGAAGCGATTACTTGCAGATTACTATAACTTTGTTTATATAATACAGAATAAATTAGGATTTGATGCCCCAGAGAAAACAGCTAAAATTTATGTATAAATTATAAAATATATATCTTTATTTTACCTCTAAGCTTTGAACCAGGTGCCTTAGCTGTCTCAAATGCCCTTTTCTCTTTCTGAATTGCTACCTCTTCATTTGTCTCTAAACATATTTCAGGTTAGGTGCAATGTTGAGTTCTCAGTCAATTTTGCTGATATCAAAACTAAAAGCAGTTAAAATAAAGTGCAAAAAAATAAAACATATTTCAGGAACTGCCTTCATCAGGAAGCCATCTCTGATCCTATCTTACCTAAATCTTAGTTAGGTATTATTACTGAATATTCTTAGTGACTTAGTGAACATTCTTACTGAACATTAGGACCAAGTTCTTATCTCTTAAAAAATGTATACACAGAATTATATTGTTTTATTAAAAGAACACCATGTTTGACTCAGGCCTATGAATCTAGCCTCAGCTCAGAACAGCTGAATAGCTGTTTGTTTTATGAATGAATCATTTGGTCAGTGGACAGATCAAGAGGATGTGGCTAATCAGCATACACCAGTGGTTCTCAACATGGATATCTGATAATGTCTGTAGACATTTTTGATTGTAAAAACTGGGGCAGGGGGAGTATTCTCTACTGGCATTTAATGGAAAGAAGCCAGGCATGCAGCTAAACATCCTGCAATGCATGGCAGAACTCCCAGGGAAGAATCACCTGGCCCAAATTTCACTAGTACTAAAGTTGAGAAGCACTGTTATACACCTACTGATACTACTAGAAAACTTGCTACATTGACAACTGTACATCAGCAACATGATCTGTTGATTAACAGAAGTTGGCATATTTGAAGGCATTCACTATGACCTAAAATAATATTCCTATGTGAGGAAATAAAAGAAAATAAATTGTATTATTGAATAAAATAAAGAGAGGATTCTGACTACACAACACTCAAATTTATTTTGCATAAACAATATAATTATCACAGGTGTTCTTATTTACACTACAAAGGTTGCTCAATATTCATGATGGCATAGGTGAAAAAGCACTCTGCCACTGATGTTAATGCCTCTATTTTCCCTACTAGTTAACATAAAAAACAGAAAAATAAGAAGTTAGTTATGTAAAAAACAAAAGTTTGGACATAGGGTCTATATAAATGTGAATTTTCAGAAGCTCATTTCCCAATTTCATTAGCAAATTTATTAAAAAGAGGGATTGGCAGTAACGGAACACAGTCACTAAGTATCTTCTGTGCTATAATTACAGTAATTAAATTGTTCTGAATAGTATATATGCTTGCTGTAAACTGCAATGAATACACGAATATTGATCTTTATTGTACAACTTAATTAAAACTTGTCCAGGAAAAGCCACTAATGAATATAATTAAAGGAAATGTTTGATATGACAGTTACTCTGGAAGACATTAATTAGGTATCAGAAATTTATGGAAAAAGGTTTTATTTCATTATTTATATTGTAAAATAGAGCCACCTGATTAAACTGAGAGACAGCCTTCAAGGTCATTTTCCTTCAGCCATTGTATAATTACAATGAAGATGGACATATTGATTGATATTCTAATCAATAATTAAGAAGACTGATACTCCAGAAGAAATAACTCGAACGGGGTCAGTGTGTATGTACTCTATTGCAAATTCCTAAAGTTAATATGTAAGGGGAAAAACACTTCACTAATACAGGAACTTTTTAATAAGTAGAAGTCACTTAACTGTTTGCCCAACCAAATAACAGATTATAATAGAAACTAATTCAAAATAGTCTTCAGGATGCTTTAATTTTATTATGACACATTAACAGTTTCAATGCTTTCTTAAACAGAAAAAAGCTTTTAAAGAATTTACTTTCAGAAAAGGATGAGGACTGCTCACTCATTATTTTTGTTGAAATTCAAGGGGAGCAAAGAAAGGACAAAATGAGTAAAAATGGAATATGCATAAGAAGATTCCTAAATCCTCAACTTCACACATTCTAGCAATTACAAGATTAGTTTGAGTTAATACAAATATGCTCTTCAATGATCATGACTTCCAAACATGTATAACTTGTTGTATATCACTTTGACTCCACTGCTTTTTCCTTAACATCTTGTTAGCATTAGTCACTAAGAGCAGGGAAACTTATTAAATTCTCCAGGAAAAAGACACATTGGAACGAATGTGTTTGCAGACTTTGAGGAGTCAAAAGACAGATCAAGGACATTAGATCCCACCACACACCATCAGTGGGCCAGAGAGAATGTGTGATGCTTGATGGCATGAAGATAAGAGTCAGAAGGCATATTCTACCCTTACACTACTTCTGTCTTTTCCATGATCTTCACATTAACACACACAGCTATAATGTCAGTTAAATTTCCACTCCAGTATAAAAACAGAATTTGGATTCATAGCAGACAGGATGCCATCCTCTTTCTCTAAAGGCATTGAATCCAAGTCCCATTGCATATAACAGACTTTTGATGGATGCTTGCTTATTGATTTCTATTTAACAGTAACAGAAAAGCTACTGGATTCAATTACAACATGCATTTAACTAATCTGTGGGAACAAACCCCAGATATACATCTGTCCAGCCTCTCTCCATGGTCCCATTCAACACAGATATGATTTCTTGCTTTTAGGCTAAATTTTATAATTTGACAACTGCTGCAGGGAACAAAGAACAGTTGACAAAATGAGTGCAGAGAAAGAAGACATGTGTTTCCCACTGGAAATCTAAATTTGTAAATTTGGTAAAAATTACGTTATAAGTTTAGGGGTATTAGGTAGAGTTCTGGCATCTCTTGACTTGAAGGCAGGAAGCCATAACCAATTACATTTCCACAGACAATGAATGGGAGAGCATTTATTTCTTTTGCAATTCTGAGTAACCAGTGTGCATAGCCTGTTTTAGAAAAAAGATGAAAGAACACGAGGAAAGAAATTGATTGCTTACTATGCATGAGGTGTTCTCCTTGGCTACTTACATATATTCTTTCATTTAATCATCTCAGCAAACCTATAGACTCAACAAGAACAATAATAGGTTGCAGTCCTGTTCAGAGCCCCAGCAGGGAAATCAAGGAGGAAGAAAGAATGAAGCAATAACTGAGACCTTAGTGACAGACCAAGAGCCCTGCTTATTGTTTCCTACAGCCAAGTCTCCCACTTAGGACCTAGACATAAGATCACTTTATTACAGTCACCTATTTTTCTGGACATCCAAAGGCCATGAACTAAACCCTAATCATGAATGAATCTACCTTCTTTGTACATGATCCATGTATGCTAAACATTGCTTGTAAAAAACATCACACAACCAAAGAGACTATTAACAGTTCCATTCTGTATTAACAGTGGCCTCAAATAGGCCATCAACATGGCCTGGCAAACCCATCTTTGGGTAATTAGTTCTCCTGTACATTAACTAAAATGTATTTTGCTAAAATTTTAATTAAAATATATTTAAAAATAAACTTCACATTTCATCTAGTGAATATCTTATTTCTGTCTTTTTTTCATAACTCAAAATATTGAATGAGTTGTCCACACCCCTATTTACATCCTCACGTCCTCCTTATTCCTTACCTAATCCATTACAATCTGGCTTCAACCCTCACTATTCTACCGACACTTCTATTCCCAAGTTCACCAGTGATAATCATGTAGCTCTCAGTTCTTAATTTGCCTTATTTGTTGGCAGCATTTGACCAAGACCCCCAAGGACAAACACTCTCACCTTTTATCTTCAGTGACAACTTATTTCTGTGGTTGTCTTCTACCATTCTGGCTACTTCTTCTTGTTTCTTGTATATGCTACTCATGTGTACCAACCCTAACTGAAATCTGTCATTTGTAAACCTTGGTTTTGATCAATGCTGCATTTTTGTAAATTGTCTTCACTTTTCACACTACTCCAATGACTCTTGATTAGGATTTAACATCAAAATAAAAAAAGGAGCTTTCTGAAATAACTAAAGTCTTGGTGTCAGTCCATACATACTGAATCAGACTATTAAGAATGGAGAACAGTTAGCATGTATTTTTTGTTTGCTGGTTGGTTGGTTTTAAAGACAGTAATTAGCATATAACTCTATATAAGGACCATTCTAAAGTAGTCCGTGAACTTCCAAGTCTTCAGTTACAATCTAAATGTTAATGACCTGACAAATCCATATATATCGTTCATTTTTCTCTTTTCAAATTTTTATCAATTTATAAAATTGCCTGCTGATTATTAACACATGTATGGCATGCAGTCATCCCCAAATTCAACTGGTTACACAATGAACAAAGTATCTTCCCCATAAAATAAAATAAGCCCCCATGTTCCCTATTTCAGTGAGGGCAGAGCCACAGAACTAGTTATTCTATCCACATATAAGAGTCACTCTTGTCTTCACCTTTACCCCTACATTGATTCACTGACCAAATCCCACTGATTCTAAATATATCCTATGAATAACTCTGTAAACTGCCTGCTCTGTTTCATTCCACAGTGTAACCAGGCCAGCCAAATCCTTGCCATAATTTTTCACTTAAAAAATTTCCTAGCTGGTTTCTCAGTAGAGAAGCATGATCCCTGACAATTTATTCAAAATAGTGCTTCCAGAGAGATCTTTCTAAATCAACAATATGATCATGTTGCCCCCCTCACCTCAACCTTATAATTTCATCTTATTGTTTTAATATAAGTCCTTCCAGGGTTAGTCCCTGTTTTCTTCTCAAATTTCATTCAAGATTTTTCTTTCCTCTCTTTTCACATTTTAGAAACAGTGAACTTATTTCTCTTCCAACTATGTGGTCTCACTATTGATTCAGTTTTATTCAATAAGCTGTTAAGGGGATCTGCAAAGGGTGAGGATTTGGGGTAGAAAACATTAATAAAGAAAACTCCTGACTACCTTGGAAGTTTCTGGGTATGAATGTATTTCCTGGAACTGACACAGTCATCTAGAGAAAATAAGTAGAATCAGCAGGAAAGCAAAGCCTACAGATTAAGGTTTGCAGAGTGAAGGGATGTGAAGTATCTGGCTCCAAACTGTATCACAGAGTTGCTAATCCTCTAAACTCGAAACTTGCCTCTTAGGACTTGCATTTATGTGGGAAAACTCGATTTCGTTTCTTAATCCAGTGGAAAAGTGATTTGCTCTTATTTGAAGAGGAACAGATCCTAACTGATTACCAGCTTCTAAGTGGCAGAGCTTGAAAGCAAACTCATCTCTCTCATTCTAGAACCTATTCTCCTTCCATCATGTCTTGATACCTCCAAAATTCTATACACATAAATAATTCCAATGACATTCACAATGGAGTCACTTAAACTCTCAGATTATCTATCTCTGAAGTTATTTCTAGAAGAGATGATTTTTGTTATCCCTTTCAATCTTAATATATTATGTTGAATTGTTGACTGTAAAAGAACAATCAGTGCTTTTAATTACTTCATTCCAAATTACTTTCATCTTTGTCCATTTAGTTATTTTTGTTTCTTCATTGTTTATTTTGTTCCAGAATATTTTTCATCATCATAAAGAAGCTTTAGGCACTGCTCTTCAAAAATTAAGCAGTAGTATATTGATACCACAAAGCATACAACTAGGATGAAAGCAAAAATCAATCATAAATGTATACTAAAGACTTTGAATTGTCAATGCAGTCTAGAAGTATAAATCCAGAAAGACGGCAAAAAGAAATTTAGAATTAGTATCCACTGGTTGGTCTGTACGAAGCGTTTAGGCAAAGCTAACACAGAAATCCACTGACAGTTAAATTATAACTAATTAACAGTCTGCTACATTCACAGGACATATTGCACGAAAAGAGCAATGGTTTTCAGTGGTTACCTTGTCAGGTGGAGTAACCATACTTGTCAAATCTTACATATTGTTTTTATTCTAAAGAGAAAAGTCAACGTTAGAAGACATAAGAAGTTTGACAATCTTCAAATGACAGAATACTCTCACTTAATAATTGCTTATTTCCACATCACCATGTATACAGATAATAACATATAAAGTTGTTCCTTACAAAAGCAAGACATTATAAGTCCTCAACGCTTGAAATAAATATGCTTATTCATAATTCACTTTGAGAATGTTTCATTGCACATAATACTCTAATACTCAGTGCTACGGTTCTGATTTGCTACAATGTGACCTTGAGAAAATGATTTTACTTTGAGGGCCTCAATTCTCATACCTGTAACATCAGTAAGAAGACTAATAAAATTATATATGTCTGTCCTTAATATACATTATATCACTTAATCCTAACAATGATCCTTTAGTATGTTATTTTCCCCACTTTACAGATAAGGAAATTGAAGTTGAGAAAAACCAAATAAGGCAATGGCCCAGCATCCCAGAGCTAATAACACACAGCTGGAATCTAAATCTAAGTCTATCTAACTCCAAAGTTCTTTCTCTTGCTTCTATATTACATTTGCTCCCATATCCAGCTTGCTGAATACAAAGGTTCACTCCTTTGAAACTCTTAAGTCCTATATACCAATGAATTTTATTAAATCAATGAATTGTGAATAGTATGTGACAGAAGCTAACATCACAGTGCTCAATTGTATTGTATAAGATGGAAATCTTCAGATATATTAATGTAAATATAACAGACATTAGTTTTTTTTGGGGAAATCACAATTCAGTATTAAATTTCCAACAGTAAATTATAAGATTTTAGAAAGCAAAAGGGTAAGCAACAAAGTAATAATAACTTTCATTTCTAATTTTTTATTTTGTTATTCATTATGCTTTAAGCTGCTAACTGGGGCAAAATAGGGCATGTATTTGTCCAAGTATAATTTATCCTTAAAAGTCAAAAGAACATGTTAAAAACTACTATTTTAGAATAGATACTATTATAGAATAGAATATAAAATATATTAAAAGTTGATTCTACCCCAGGCCCTAAATAGCCCTAATGTTTGATTGAAATGTATCAAACGTCAAAACAATCTATGTAATTGCTAGCTTTCCAGCCTTCGAGGTAGGATAAATGATGATTAGATGTGAACATATACTAAAAGAGAGGGACATACACTAAAACAGAGGGAAACTTGCTCACAGTCTGTATTTTAAGGTGTTCGCATTCACCAAAAATAAGCAAACAATTAGGTGACAGCAGCCCTTTTTGTAAAATGAGAAATGACTTGAATTTTTGCTGATAACTTGAGTCACCATTTTTATGTCAGTCTATTGCAGCTTAGTTTTTGCAGCTTAGTTGAAATTTAATTCTGATATAAACCCTACATAATGATTCTTCGTTATTTAATTTTTTAAAAAATGATATTGCAAGAAATCTTTGGATCACGTTTTGTCATAGAAAACTAGAAAACTAGTCAAAATATAAAGCAATACAGACAGAAGTACTAACAAAGTATAACAAATGTTGTGCTAAATAATTTCAGGTAGCTGAATATAATTGTTTTAGTACCCAGATTTAACTATCCATCTCAAAATGGATACCAGCATTCATAACAGCAGACAAGTATTTTTTAAATCAGTCTATTAAAATATAGTAATTTTATATATTAATAGGGTATAAGATTGATATAGTAGTAATCATTTTTGCATGGTTAACAGGGTGCCTATAATCTATTTTTGGTCAAAATATAAGCATATTAGTTGGCTATCTGTCCTTTTACAAAGGTTACAAAGGAAAAGAAAAAATAAAGGAAATAAAGTAAAATAAAAGTACTTTCATTTTTCTGTGTATTTGTAGCAGACACTATTTTATGTCTATTGACTACAGATATCATTTATCCTTCCTTGGTATCAGAATCTAACTTCTCTTTAGAGTGGCAATATATCTCTTACCAGACAATGAATTATAACTGGTCTTTGCAAATAATGATAATCATGTTTCTATTATCTTAGCCTTCATTGAATCTGGTGGCCTATTACGTAGGTCTCAACAGTGAGATATAAACAGAAATCTGCTCACCAGTTTCTGGGAAAGTTCTGTTGTTGTCCTACCTAAAGAAATAATGTAGTTGACATGGTTCTTGGCTCTTCTCTTTTCCTTTTTCTTGTTCTGAATTGGATGTGAACTGGCAGATGCATCAGGATTCTCGTAACCATAAGGCAATAAGCATGACAGCAAGGCCAAGAAAATCACAAAGATTTCTCTCTTGACATCATTAAGCCACAGAACGCAAGCCATCAGACATCTACCCTCAAACTTCTTTCTCTTACATTAAAAAAAAACTATTTTTTAAGGCATTGTTGGACAGGTTTTCTTTTTCTATTATTTGTAACCTAATATAATACAGATAATATATAAAAAACGGAGAAAAAATCCAACTCATGCCCTTAACTTTTGTTCCAGTTCTATGGAATATAACACCTACAAGGAGGGTTCATCGATTCAGCAAATATTTATTGACTATCTACTTAAGTGCCAAGAATTGTTCTAAGCCCTGGGGATACATCAGTGAATAAAACAGGAAGCATGTTGCTGATTCTGCAGCCTTCCAGTTGCTTGGCCCAGAGAGTAGAAACTTGTTTGAATTTATATTACCTGTGAAATAATCCATCTGTATCTCATGAGTCAAACTCTCTAAGGGTATAATTATCTGTGTTAACATTTGGCATTTAGGGATATATAGATACACACACATATTAGATGCACACACAAACATACATGTACACATATATGCACTTTCAAAATGAGTTTAATATTAACTGGGAGGGTAAAGGGCAAATATTAATCAAAGCAAATACCTTGAAGGTAACTTTTGAAATCAATAGCTGTATCATTGATTATATATAAAACCATATTTAGAACTTTTTTGCACTTTGATATTTGCTTTTACAACTATTAACATTATGTGCAACAAAGAAATACAATATATTATCTGATAATCATCTATATCACCTTTAGCCTTAGAACATTTTCATATTCTCCTTTTAAATCTTAATAACTAAAAATATCCTTATAGCATTTTCTGAATGTTAGTCACATATAAGTAATATATATGCAAATAAAAACTCAAGTGTTTTTTTTTTAAATTTGATGTTTCTTATCATCCACAGTGGAATCACCTAAAGTAATTTATAAAAAATGTAAATCCATTGACTTCTTCTGAAACCTACAAAATCAGAATACTAGGTGAAGCCTAGGAGATTGCATTCTACAAAGTACCCTCAGCCCACTGACCCACATGATTCTTATACTAACTAATTAGACAATATTAGAAGTAGGCTATGCCCTGGTTCAATGAGGTGAATCTACCTATCACACAGCTGGATTCTGTGTCAATGCCAACTTGCAATAATAGTTTCTAAAGGCTAACTCTCAATCTTTATATTGTTATTATTGCAGACTGGCACCAATACCAGTCCACACATATCATTTTAAGTGCCTGTGTTCTAAGCAAGGGTCCTTCAACAGGATGAATATCAGAATTATCTATGGTGTTCTGAAACTGGATTCTTAAGTCCATACATGGTATATTTAACAATGTTCTGAGGTTGGTTCTGATGAGCACTTCTGGGTTAGGAATCATTAAAGTTTATCACATATTACATTAGATCATGAAATATGAAATGTCAGATTTCAAATCAAAAGTGTGGTTTATTATATATCAAACAAGAAGCAATACAATTAATCAAAGTATACACCCAAACTATCGATACAGTTTTGCCATCTTAACGATAGCTCGTTTATGCCAGAAGCAAAGAAGCCTAAAGAGCAATTGGTGATGAAATCATGACAGGTGTTTTCCACAGCTTCTTTAGAATTAACTATTTTTCCTTCCAGGAAGTGGTCCAAAGCCTGGAAGAACTGGTACTCAGTTGATGCAAGGTCTGGTGAGTACAGTGGATGACAGAGAGTTTCCAAATCCAGCCTCTGTAGTTTGAGCAGCATTGTTTGCGTGACACGTGGTTGAACGCTGTCTTGCAAGAGGATTGGCCTGGTCTCTATTGACCGATCTCAGGTGCTTAATTGCAAGCATCCTCATCATTTCATCCAATTAGTTGCAGTAGACATCTGCTGTTATCAATTGACCAGGTTTCATGAAGCTATAGTGGATAGCTTCATGGGCCACCAAACGGACACCATTAGGCTTTTTACATGAATATTCAGTTTTGGACTGTGTTTAGGCACTTCATCTTTACCAACCATTATGCCAAATGCTTGTGATTGTCCAAAATAATCTGTTTTTCATCACATGTAACAATGTGGTGTAGAAATGGTTCACCTTTGTGTCATGACAGCAAAGAAAGGCAAGCTTCAAGATGATTTCTCTTCTGACAGTCGTTTATTTCACATGGAACCCATCTATCCAGCTTCTTTACTTTGCCCATTTGTTTCAAATGGTCCAATACTGTTGAAATAGTAACGCCAAACCTTGCCACTAATCCATGCATAAATTGAGGTGGATTCGCTTACACTATAGATTTCAGTTCATTATCATCCACCTTGGTCTCAGGTCGCCCATATGGTTCAATTTCAAGATTAAAAACACCAGAATGAAACTTCTCAAACCATCCATGTAGTGTGCATTCATTAGCTACATTCTTCCCAAACACCTCATTGATATTTTAAGCTGTCTGTGATGCATTGGTTCCACAATGGAACTCATTCGAAAATAATGCCAATTTTTGTTATTCATGGTTTCACAAAAATTGCTCTAAAATAAATTTGAAAGATAAGCACAAGACAAAAACGTGTGTTTGCAAGACAGAGGATGTACCTTCACAATAAAAACAAAATAAGGAGTATCAAAGTGAAATGTCAGAGAGATCAACTGACAAACTTAGTACTTAAGGAAATCGGACATTTCATACTAAATAACCTAATAATTTGTTTTATAGGTAGATTTTTATAAATCTGTAATACAGGATTATATCACACTGATCTTCTATACAACATTCCTTTTATATTTTAACACAGTGGTTTTCAAACTGAGCTCACAATGGCCCAGACGTTCTAAAAATTATGTCTCAGAGGCACAGGAAAATAAAGGGAAGGAGGAAAAAATGCAGCCAGGAAACCAAATAACTGTTGGTATCTGCTTTATGTATTGTGCTTCCATAGTGATTTCTTTTGAATGAAATCTAAAGAGTTTCTGCTGCTCAAAAAAAAAAAAAACCAAAAAGAAAAGAAAAGAAAAAGTTTGAAACCACTTCTAACATCATGTACTTGGCTTTCCAGAGGGACTATTATATAAGAACTTATCAGATGAAAATCAGTTTTGTATATATTGAAAATTAAGAATATTGTTCATGGCATCATTTAAACAAAAACGCTACTATCACCAGTTTCTCTCAAACTCTAGAGTCAGAAAAAAAATAGTCAGTTTCCTGATGAACTGACAGATTTTCTACCAGGAAATGAGTGTTGCGTAACTGAAAGTTTACACTTAAGTTTTGTATTCAATTACTTTAGCATTGATGATAGAGAGAATTTCTTGATATGAGTTTTCCATGTCTCCCCATTCAAATATTTGTATTATTTATATGTTAATTTTCTTATGTATTTTCTTATACAATTTTTATAAAACATTATTTCTTATTTGAAAGATGATATGTATAAAGTACAAATCATAATACTAAGTACATTTAGATAAACATAATTTCTAGTAAAGTGGGGTAAAACCAAGAGCTCCAGCATCAAACACACTTGATTCTTACTCTGTCAATGTATGTGTTCTGTGACCTACTGCAAATTACTGCACTTTTCCCAGATTCAATTTCCCTCTGTAAACTGGAACAATAACATCAAACTCATTGACTTGTTGTGAGAATTAAAGGAGGTTGTGTGGTAATAGTTTTCATAGCAATTATCATTTTTATCCCTCCCATCTAGAGAAAGATTCAGTTCAAAGAATTCTTACAGCTGAGTAGAATCCATTAATCCTCTGATATTTTTGCTACATTTGATGTTATTTTAGAGTAAATAAATTTTTTTTTCTAGAGAGATAGTTAAACGCACTAACCAGACACTAACCAAATTATACTGAAAAAGTTATTTATCATACATTTTAAATTTAAACTTGTTCCCATATATATCTATGTTTCAGTGCTATTCTATTCACAGGCATCCATTTTTATGCTATTTTCTCTGCAATATTAAGAATTCCTACCTAAGTCATAAATCTAAAGTACTTCATAAAGTAAGTGACCGTCAAAATAATTCAGGAAATCTAGAACAAATGAAAGAGTAAATCCATCTACTCCCAAGAAATTTAAACCATTTAGAAACAGATGTTTTATATTAATTGTTTTTCTGGAGGCAAAATTAAGTCATGTTGAATGTAAAAACTTTATTTTATGTTGGCTGATAGTGGCTCAAGTTATATGAACTCTGAGAATTTATCGTAAGAAAGTGGGGGGCGAGCAGTTGATTAGATTACAAAGATATAATAACCACAGCATATCTACTAATTGTTTTCTAGCAGCTTGCTAATCTCTGTAAAACTTTCTTCTCATTGATACTTTTGGTAAATCTAAAATAAAGTATTCTGACAAAAAATTTCTTGATATTAACTTACTTTAGTCTGCAAATTATAAAATCTTTTAGTTGGCAACTTCTCAGTTTAGAAGAGACTCTACAATACCAGAGACTCTAAACTCTATTAGTTATGGATTTAGGAAAAGAGCTACTTTGGCTCCACCAGCAATACAGTAATGAGGTGAGACTAGGTGTAGTTAAAAGCAGTAACTTTAAGAAAACAAAGAAGTTACTTAATAACATTTATACACGAAACATAAATTTATAGAGTATAACATACTTCACTGATGCTCCATATGGAGTACCAAGCTTGGGAGCTGGGTCTCAATGAGTTTACAGACAGGCAAAGCTTACCTCATATTGATGCTTTTCGTATATATGCAAAAAAAGGATATTTCACTGCCAGTATTTTTGACTGAACTTGCTTTGGTTGGCAAATCATACTATCTCTGTTAGTGGTGAATTCTCAGTTCAGAAGAGAGTATTTTCCCTGGTTAACCTTCACTTTTTACAGAGATTTCTATTCTGATCAAGATCAGAAATGTACGGACAAGTAAAAACACAATTCCATCTCAGTGTGAAAGACAACACCTGGAATAAAAAAACTGGGCACACAACCTTGGGAAATCAGTCTGTACAGACTTAGGCAAAAAGATCAAATTATCGAGGTGAAAGAAGAAGGTGAGTGTATCTGCCTGAGCTCAGGGTATCCAACTGCACTGAGAGCAGCTCACCACAGGAGCCTGGAGTGCAGGGAAGGAGAAGTGGCAGCAGAGGTGGGCTAGAAGAAAATCACTGAGAACTTTGTACTCAGCTCAAGGAGTTTAGATTTTATGATGAGGGCACTGGAGGGCCATTGAAGGATTTTACCCAGGGAGTAAATAAGGGCTGCTTGAGTTGTTGAACTGAAGTCAAGTGTTTTTCTTTTGGTATTTCCATTTACAATAAATATTAGACACTGCTCACCAACTAATACAGAAAATTAGGCCTTGCTAAATGTCAGAATGTCAACTCACACTACTTTTTTAGCACATGCAATACTTAACACATACACTTACTATAGATAGAACTTTTATGAAGCACTTTATTGATGTGAACTCCATCTTTACAACTCTAAATCATATTGTCATACTAATCCCATTTTGTAGGCAAGAAAACATAGGCACAGAGAGGTTTTCTAGTTTGCCCAAGGTGGCAAGAGTTCTAAGGGGTTAAGCCAGGCTCCAGAGCCTGTGCTCTTACCATTCTGCTATCTTACCTCCAGAGTGGTACACTGATTCTGCAGTCATAAGACTTTGGCTTTGATATTAGTTCTGATTTTTTAATAGACCAAACTCTCTCATTTCAGTTCTTTCATTTATAACAATGATTTTTCTGTAATCTATCCTACAAGGTTTTTTTTTATGAGATTCATGTGGAATAATACACTTTCATAATATAAACTACATTAAATTAATTATAAAATATTTAATATAATCCTATATAAAGGTGGAAAAAAGCACCCAAGGGATTTGCTTGGATAGTAGATGAAAGGTGAATACATTTTCCACAGAATCTTTCAGTCCCCTCTCTTATTAGGAGAAGTACTGCTGCCTAAAAAATAAAACATGTCACAAGTTAGTATAAAATTATGTTTTCAAAACTCCCCTCTGCTTTTAATAGAGCAAGAAGTAGTAATCAGCAATACATGGCACTTTTTAAAGGCAAATTTTTTAACGGGATTTTGGATATGCCAAGTTATGTCTAGAGTCTAGTCTCGGCTAAGGATTTGGAACTGAATTGTTTATAGACTAGAGTAACAGAAACTAATTGAAAAGGGAAAGCATACATGCCCTAAAATGGAAAGGAGGAAATGGCTAAGAAAAGATCTCCCCTTGTGCTAGTGGGGCTCTGGACAAGAAGAGGGAAGATGTTAAGGGGGGTGGCGTTTATTAATGCACAAGAGCACAATGACCAGCAGCTGATCAAGTGAGAGGGAAAAAAAAATGGAGTTACGAGTAAGCATCAGAGGAAGTATCTCCAGAACTCTACAGAAATTTTTGTAAGGCTTGTTTTAAGGAAAATAAAATAATACACATGTAAGCTACTTAGAACAATGCCACGCACATAGTAAATCAATGAACATCAGCTATGATTATTGTATACAGGTGTGTGTAGTCACAGAATTTAAAGTTAGTGTTGGAGACTAACAAAAACAAAAACATATTTACTTTTTCACCCAAAACAATTGAATTAAAATAAACAGTTTTTATTTGTTTTTCTTGTTGGTTTTTCTGTAATTCCATAGCACCTCATTCTTTCCCTACTTTGTTTCACTGTTTTTTCAAATCAAAAACAATGACTTCAAATCTGCAAAATTAAGGTAGCTTTGTTGCCGTTGTTGTTTCCCCCCCTCCCTTCTAGAGAAATCAAATACCATGCTTGAAACTGGGCATGGCTAAAATCCTTCAGACACAGCAGCTTTCAAGTATTTTCTACCTCAGAAAAGGTGGTTGTACCCCCTTTCAGGAGACTCATTATAGCATCACTACACTGCCTACCAGGGAACTCCTGAGAAGAGAGTCCACTGCCACCTTCTACAACATGGCATTCTGCCTCACCTTTGCTGCTAGCACACAAGGCCAGGGCTTTGGGTGAAAGCTAGAACTTGGCTTTCAGAGCAAGCTCCTGCTGTGGACTGCTGGGCTGAACTGGTGCCAGTCCAGCCGGATATGCCTGCTGAGTTTGTCTTTCCATAGAAAATACATTAATAATCATCCTGGAAAGGAAAGGTACAGCCAGTGCAAAGTAAGTGAGCTGTCTTACAAGAAAGCAAAACTGACAGAGACCTCTTAAACTCTTACACTTCTGATTTATTACTTAAGTAAAAAAGTAAGACCAGGTTTGACACAATCTACCTTTAGGGACTAAGTCTCATGATTTATTTACAAGAAGACTATATTTTCTTAACATCCAATTTGAAATCGTGTCTTCCTTTGGGGTGTTGGAACCTAACAGGTAGGGGCTCTTATTCTAACTTGTTTTGACTTTGTGGGGGACAGAAGGAGGAAAGAAGAAAGAGAGAAAGGAATGAAGGGAGACCTAACAAATGAAAATAAGAGTGAAATTATTATAAGAGGAAAAAGACAGTACCCATCTCTGAGTAAAAGAACAGACTGTATTTTCTCTAAATCTTCCAATACTTAGCCTGAAACATGTTTCCAAGTGGGAACATTTTCTCACAAAGCATATGCAAAATATTCAACCCTCAGGTTTTGGCTCTTTGATTTTTTTTTTTTTTTAACTAGAATTATTTACTTAACAGAGTTGTGGGCTTAGTTTATTTAGAACTTAAGACAAGCTTGATGGATGGATAAGATGGCCTGGGCAATAGTCCAGCAACTAAAACATAATTAGAATTATCACAGACATTTTAATCCCAATTATGTAATCTGTGGGGTGTCTCATGCCACAAGTGTTTGGCATGACTCGACAAAACAGTAGATCTAACAGGGAAATAGAAGGAAAAAAATAAATGCATGAAACAAAATGATCTAAAGAGTTATTTTTCTCATTAGTCTGGGGTTTATAATAGCAGAGTCACAGTAAAACAAATATAAAATTAGAATACGGGTGTGTAAACTTTTAAAAAAAAAGATAAAAATTAAACTTAAACACTTCTGTTAAATCAAGTTTGTAGTGATAACACCTTGATATCCCTTCCCACTCTTTCTTCCATCCTTTACCACAACCTTTCCACACACCCCAAAACACATCCTTGGGTGCATATACTGACTTCCCAGCCAAGTTACTGCACTCTGCTTAATAAATGCACAATTAAAACCATGAAACTGAGTACTGAGGGACACAGAGGAAAGAAGGTATGACATAGCCTATACTTTTGTTCAAAAAAGTTTTGTTATACTCTACTTCCTCCTTAATTATTTAAGAAATAATTAAAATAATATTAATAAAATGGCACATAACCTGATCAGAGACTGAAGACTACAAACGCTACAGGAAAAGAACAGCTACCTAAAAGTTTAATTATGAACAGAATGTACTAGGTTTCTGGTTTTTAAACGGAAATACAATTAAGTGGAACTCTAAAGGCAAACCTCAAACACACAATTTTTTAGAGGGTTTTCAGGCAATTTTTAAATAGTAGAAATGACCCCCTCTGGTTTCTCTAAATCTCTAAAAATAAAAAATAATTTCAAAACATTACACTAAACTTAAAATGGCAGTTAATAAATGTCATCATACTAAACCACAGAGTTTTCAAAAACTCCAAGTGGGGCACCTACTGAATTACAGTTTTATTTTATGACTTTGTAACATCTGGATTCTCATTAGGGATGCTAGATAAAAATTTGAACTTCTAAGAAATGAAAAAGATCAAGACCTTCAATTACCATACATTTCACCAGATATAATTCAAATTCTTATGTATCATATCGCAGTTTTTCTTTGTATTTATTTTGTTTTGCACTAACAGATTATATCAGGTAAGTATTTTTTAAGACGGTAATTTAAAAAGTTAAATTAAAATTTTAAAATCCCTATTTCTTATAAAATTCATTAAGAAATATGTTTAAACCACTAAATATTTTCTATTGTTATGATATGAATTTTAAATTAGTTATATCTTTATTTCATGTGATAAGAATAATTGCAATGAATAATTTCTCTCTATGTGAAATCTATAGTGTCAAAAGAAAGATGCAAATTCCAATCAAGTTTTAATACTCAAGAATACCTGTGCCACTATCTATTTGTAACTTGATTTGTAAATAACTATTGCACAATATAATTTACAATCAGTGGTCCTACTATTTTATGGGAAGTTCTTCATTACAAGGACATCTTGGATAGTATGTTAACAAACAGATTATCAAAAATAACTTTATTTGTAAATAACTATTTCACAATATAATATATAATTAGTGGTCCTACTATTTTATGGGAAGTTCTTCATTACAAGGAAATCTTGCATATGTTAACAAATTATCAAAAATAATCTATTGTTCAAAATTTATATTTAAAATTCTTACACTGCAATCCATATTTGCCTTGTTCAAACACTTTAAAATCTATTTAATGAACTCTGAATAAACAAATCTCTGAAAAGTCAGAAACTAAAGTAAACATAAAATAAAGGGAGACTCTCCTAAGTATTCATGCAGCTTTGGAAGTTCAAAATCAAATACTTAAAATGGAGCATATACATTTTGAAATGAACATTTCAAATGGAACCAATAATTTGGCAAGATTTTCATAGTAACTGTCAAATCTTCCGGTTTTCCAATTTCTATGGAGTGCTTTAAAATTATTAACACATTAGAAAACTCTTGTTATTAATCTTTTTCCTGCATTAAATGTACTTCATTGAATAAACATATTTTGATTACCCTAAAGATATGTATTATTAACTATTTTAGAATTATTTCTAAATATTATGAACCATTTCAATGTTTATATAAAGCCTTTACAACTCATTTTGCTTTTTATCTACCTTAATATACACCCATAGAAACATATGTGTACCAATTAGACTGCGATAGAATATATGTTAAATTTTTTAATGTCAATTAACTACTCCATTAGGTATGTAGTTGTATACGATGGACTAGACTAACTCCTTTGAAAAAATCCCTACTTATCCTCTTGATTACATAAATTCTGATAAAATAACTAAATATGTATTTACTCAGTAGAGCATATCTTAGTAGGATCCATTCTGTTCCCACGGAGATTATATTGACCAAAGATATTAGAACAAGAAACATTCTGAGTCTCTAAGGTAATAATTTACGTTTTTAGCTCTCATCTTGTTTTTATAATCACAATTCACACTATATTAAAAGAAAAAGAAAAGGCAACTACTGTAATCAATTTTTAATGATTAATAAGCAAGGCTTGATATTTAAATGTCAATTAATTTTTACGCTTTATGAAAATCACTGTTAAACTATTTCAAATTTGTTAAAAATGCTGTAGCAATCTTTAGATAATTAGGTACCACTACTAACATAAATTCAAACTATTCATTGGTAAAGTAGAATATATCTGCTAATTTAAATTGAAAAAAATGTGTAAGGGGTTGCCAATACTTTTTACCGTATTTATTTCTTCAAAATATGAACACCATATTCTTTTTTAAAAAAGAACATTTGACTCATAAAAGGAAAAATAGCTATAGTTAGTTAATATAATTATGCACATTATACTCTATTTTTTAGTCAAAGGCAGAGAGGTTTCTTCCAAATGAAAGAGAAACAAATTAGCCATTAAAGCAAACAAATAAAAAAGCACTCCAAACAAAGGAGATTAAAGTGATAGAGTCAATCAACAAAAGTGTACTGGAAATAACTAAAGCACAGTCATTTTCACAACAGTAGCAACCAATACTGAACAAAATATTTAATTAAATAGTTTGGGAATGTTTGTTTATAAATAGCTACATCATTTCATTCTGACGTTTTATGTAAAGATACAAAAACCACATACTTTAAATGGCCACATTTTGTAGAACATAATACTAATATAAATAATATAAATATGTAATGGTAATTAATGCTTTTGTAAGTGTAAAAAGTGAACTCTATTTCCATACCAACCATATCCTATGTGGACTGGAATAAAGAATTATCAGTATTTCAAAATGATGATATTACAACAAAAATATTTCCAATCAAGGAGAAATCTCCATTGTAAATGCAGGAATTGCCCACCCTCTTCTCCATCTTATATGAGGAAATGAAATCTTCTCATCTGTCACGCTGACACCCAAGAAGATCTTTGTCTACCTCAAAAAAAGCTCAAAAGTCAAGACCCAGCACCCGTCTTTTCATGGTTTATTAAGCAAAAAGCCAAACTCTTCATGTTCCCTTGTAGTTCCAACAATCTATGATTTACATGGGGGCAATGGCTCTCTTTTCTTGTTCAGTAGTGTCCTGGTGAGGAAATGATTTTACTGTCCTTTTTTTTGTGGGATCCTGTCCATTTATCTAAAAGGAAATGAATTACAACAGGATGACAAGGCCACAAAATAAAGCCATTTAGTTTTACAAATCTATTATGTCCTCCAATCTGTTTTATGGGCCTGGTCCTATTGTAAACCAAGAAAACCCCTAAAACAAACTTTTTTTCCCCCTCTTCTCTCTTTCCAGTGAAAACATTTACAATTTTATGAATGTTTTTTCAAGCAGTTTAGCTTTTTCCCCCCCATTACGTGTTCCTTTCCCAGTGCAACTTTCTCAAACATACAAAACATTCAGAGACAAGAAACCGGACTTTTCAAATAATAACTGCTGACAACTGTCAGAAGCACTTAACTGAGACATTACTGACTGTAGCTTCAATGAATTAAGCTTGATTCACTGCGGGTGAATCATTTTCAATGCAGAGCTGTTCAGCAGTAATTGGCCAAGAATCCCTGCTGTGAAAAGCACTTGTCAAATAATGCTTGTTTACAAATATATCTCCAGATAGCAAAAAGTGGCAGTTACTGAGTAAGTTCAGGGCCACCTCCAAAATTCGTAACAGTGGACATTACCTCTTCACTTATTAAATTTATTAAAATTTCCACTTGTTGATACACTTGCTAATACTTGTCTTCCTTGATCAACTGATACATCTATTGCTAAATAAGTCTCTAAATTCTTTTATAATAAAAAGTTTTGTATATTACACAGTAGATCAAAAGTTTCTTTCACATGTAGTTTATGCCTAATATAATAAAACTGCAGATATATTTACCTTATAAATTGCTTAAAATTCAGACTAAAGAGTAAATTTTCCTCTTATTGTCTACTATCCAATGGATTCTAACACTCTAAATAAATTTCACATCAATTCAAGATTTTAGATTTATGCTTGGTTTTTCTCTTTGATTCTGTTTATTTCTAAAACAGTTAAATTTAAAAATAACTACAATACCAGTTATAAATGTACACTCACGATGATTTCTAGCTGCCTCCACACTCCCCCCCCATATAATTGGAGTATTCATATTATACACATATATAATGTATGTATACAGGACAGTTTTGGAAATCACTAAGCATCTATAAGTTGCAAAAAGCAAATTATATGAGAGCAAGTAATTAATTCAGCATCTACATCAAATCTTTGTGCTCCTGACATTCCAAAATCCCTCCAGAAAAGAAAAAAAAACCACAATAAAAACAAACTGAAAACTCGAATCTTAATTCCTAAATAAATTTAAAAATAGACTGCTGTTGGAAATATTTTAATATATTTTGCTCTTAATTTATAGCAGTAGCATGCGGAAAGAAAAGGAAAGAATGTAAATTTCACACAAGAACAGAAATAAAGGTCCCGGATGATACTAAGTGAAAAGATAGGAAAATAAGCTTGGCAGAGATGTAATGAATTAATAATACCACAGATATTAACAAGATCTTATTTCTAATTATGTATAACAGTTACATGTGACAAAACGTGCCCCAAACAGCAGGCACTCTTTTTATTCTTGGTGTCTTTAGAACACCAAGTACTGAAGCACCGCTCATTTGTGGTTAGATCCCCTCCAATCCCCATCTTAGTGTAGCCCAAGTTTTGCTGTGTGAGCCACTAGGTTAGGCAAGACAACACAATCTGGGGGCGTTAAATCTGTAATACAAACCAGGCGACGTTCCACAAGATTCAAGCTCTGCTCAGGACACCCTCGGAGACTAGCGCTATTTCCCTCGCTACCGTCCATTTCCTTCTGCCTCTTCTTCCTCCTGGCTCAGCCTTGGCCCTTGTTCCCACTTAACGTCACCCACCCTGAGAAGTCATTTCTTCCCATTTTCTAACCAAGGGTGACTCCCTTTCATCTCTAAGTCCCCCACCCCCATCACGCCTGGAGAAAAAAAAGATGTATATAACGGAAACACGAAAGGATGAATGATATTACTGTGAAAACCTTTTTAAATTCAAACTAGGATGCCCCTTTCGGCGGAATAAGACAGTTAATAAAAGGACCTTTCACCCTGTTATAATCCTTCAGACATCTAACAGAATGAATTTAACATAATATGTTAATAAAAGGCCTAGGACTGCAGAAAACACTTTTTCAACTTTATGGGAAAGGGAAAATGCAAATTTCTTGGTTTAACCTTGGGAGATTACATAGATACGGCACAGACAGATATTGATAGATATGCATAATCCTTTAATTATGGGGTTAAAGAGAGAGAAAGTTCGCGGGACTGGGGGGGGGTCTCTACCCGCCCCCTTTCACGCGGATCCTCGGGGGCCCGAGGCGCAGGGACACCAGCCCCGGCGCCTTGTCAACCCATGAGCGTCACGAGGACACACGGGACTCCACCGCTGTGTTCCGGACCAGCGTCCCGCGCCCCGGGAGACGAAGGGATTTCTTTAAGGCTCTAAGCCTCGCGCGCCGCATCCACAGCTCCAAATCGGAACCCCAGCCTTCCAGCCACGTGGGGTAAGCCTCCCGAGGGTTTCGTGGCGGAGCTGACAGCTCCCTAGTAGCCCTGATTGGAATCTGAAATGCTGCCTCCCCTCCTGCCCCCGCGAGAAACGCGCCCTGGAGCCGAGCCCCGAGCGCGGCTGGAGGGGACTCGGAGGCCGAGGACTCGCGGCCAGGAGGCGGGCGGGCAGAGGCTGAGCACCGCGCCGGGAGCAGCGCGAGCAGCACACGTGCTGCGCCCGCGCCTGCCCTACTCTCCCTGAAGAAGGTGGGGACAGTCTTCCGGGTCCGGGACACAGGACTGGGGGGACGGACGGGGGGCCGGGCACGGCAGGTCTTCTCCATCTCGGAGACAAGCCCCGGCCGGTTCCAGCAGCAACTTCCTGACAGCGCCACTCCCCACCCCCGCCCCCTCCTGCGACACCCCACGTCTGCTCCTGCCACCTGGCTCGAGTGTGACAATGAACTCCCCCAAGAAGACGGGCACTCAGCAGTGAGGGGCGCCTTCTGTCCTTCGCCATTCCCCTTCCGCGAGAAATAATGTCTCTTGCCACCCACCCCAGAATAGCAGCTGGCGATGCCCTAAATAACAGCTCCCAGCAGGCACCGTCCCCCAGAATAAAAGCATCCAGCCACCCCCACAACGCTTCCCATCGCCGGCCTCCAATAACGGTTTCCCAAAGCCCCGTGCCTCTCGAGATCCTCGTCGCTCAGCCTCCAGCAGTTTCCACTCCTTTAATCCCAAATGTCACTTCCTCGCGCGCCCTAAGTGAGACCCCGCCGCACCCAACGCCCCGGCGCGGGGACCGGTCCCCCTTTTCCCACCGGTTCCCAGCTCCCCAGCCCCCCGCCGGCCTCAGTCCGCACGCACGTCCCCCGCGGCGCCCGCGGCTCCTGTCAAACGATGCACCGGACACGGCAGACCGGGAGCGAACAGGCAGCGCGAGAGGCCGAAAGTGGCATTTAGTCCGCGGGCCCGCACTGCCAGCCCCGCCTCGCCCCGCTGCCCCGGGTCGCCGCGGTCCCCACCCCCGCCTCCTACCTTCGTTGCTGGGGCTGGCCAGGAGGGTCCGGAGCGCGGCGCACAGGAGCAGGCACGTCCAGAGCGGCGCCCTGCGCGGTGCGGAGGAGCAGCCGGCCAGGGACGCAGGGGCGCCTGAGGTGTCGCCGCCGCCGCCGCCCGGGGGCCGCCGGCGTCCCGCACCCCGGGGCCCCGAGCCCCGCATCTTCTCCCAGGCTGCTCTGCCGCTGCTGTGCCGCGCGGCTCAGTCCGCCGCCTCGGCGTCGCGGAGAAGGCGAGGACGACTCGGGGCCCCCTCCTCGGCCCCCGTGGGGTCGCACGCCTTCCGGCACGCGGCTCCTGCAAACGCCCGACCGACCGCGGGTCCGCCGAGGCAGCCGAAGTTTGCTCCCGGCTCCGCTCGGCGGGGCTCGGTGAAGTCCCAGCTCCGGTCGCTAGCGCGGCTCTGCACCGGGCCCGGGGGTGTCCGCGGGGTCTCGACTCCGGAGCCTCTGACGACTTTTTAAGGACGGAGAATTTGTGAATGCCACTGGCGGAAAGGCAAAGGTTCCGTTTCGGTCTTCAGTGCCGAAGTGGCCGAGGGTGAGGAAGGGCAGTCATCTTCAGACGGAATCCCCAATTAAAAAGAGGAGGGAAAAAGCAGGCTGTCCAAGGATAAAGGAAGAGAAGTTGAGAAAAATGGGAGGAGGAGAACACAGGAGAGCGTCCAGCCGAGGCAGAGATCCAGAGAGTTCAAAGAAGCTGACAGGAATCGCTGCGGGCGGAGCGGCGGCCGCGGGCGGGAGGAGCGCGGAGCCCGGCCGGGCGGCTGCCGCGGTGTCGGCCGCTGGCTGAGGCGGCGGCGGCGGCGGCGCGCGCGCGGCTGCCGAGGCGAGGGGCGACTGCACGGCCGCGGCGGGCTCCCGCTGTGTCTGGAGCTCCCGCGTCTCCTCCGCCTCGCCGCTCTGCGCCTCCCGCCCTCCTCCTCCCTCCTCCTCCCTCCTCCTCCTCCTGCCGGCTCCCCCGCCCTCCGCCGCCCGCAGCCTCGCCGGCGAGGATCCGCCGTCAGTGCGAGGTGCTCCGACGATGTCACACGCCCCCCGGAGGGGAGTGACCTGGAGGCCGCCGCGGTGAGTGCTGCCTGGCGGTCGCCGGGAAAGGCGCGCCTTCCCGCCCCCGGCGGATCCGGGCCGAAGAGTTCTCCTGACGACGTTGGCGAGGGCCGGGGTTCCCGCGGGGGCGGAGGGGAAATCAGCCCTGGGAGCCCTCAGGGCAGCGGGTCCCTTGCTTTGGCGTCGTGCCCGCTGCCCCTCGCACGCTCGTGGCATCCACAACCTTGTCGTCACACGGCCGCGCATTCGCAGGCTCGGCTGCGGGTCCGTGGCGAGTTTCTTAAACACCCGCGTCGCTCGCAGCTGCTAACCCTTTCCGCTCCTCCAGTTCTGACGCGGTGGCCACGGGATAATTACTCAACGTTTGCCCCAGAAATAAATAACAGATACCTAAATATAGAGGCGGTGCCTCTGTTTGAGATTTCAGGGAGTCGGAGAATTTGGCTGTTGAGATTTATAGTGTGCCAGGTATTTTCACAGGTGATGCTTTTTAATTTATTTCATTGATAAAAAAAATTTTAAAGAAATTGTATGCTATGCAGACACGTGATTAATTCTAGTGAAATTAGCATAAGTCATATAATTTCAGGGCTTTAAAAATTATTCTAACTGATTGTGTCCTATTGCATCGGGAGGCTCGCAAATAATTAGGGAAAAACAGCTTAAGACAATTAACTTTCTATGCTTTGCCTCTATTCTGTCTTCTTTGCTTTATTATTTTCCCTCAATGTACTCCTTCATTCTTTCAAAGAGATACATCTGAAGGGCAGTTTTACTCTATTGGCATCAATAAAAACAAACAAACAAAAAAACGCTACAAAGAAAACACCTACCAAAAAAAGTGTGATTTCAGAAGAAAGGTATCTCATTTAATTTGCTACAGTAACCACTGTAAAACTTGGGCTTCTGTTCACACCTTATAAAGGTGAGTCTGCTCACCAGTTTTGACATATCTAGAGTCATGTTTGTCTTCAGAATAAATTTCTCACAATCTTTACGTGATGACATTTGGTTTTTGTTTAAATATTTGCAATAAAGGTGAAGGAATAAAGCAACAGTGGTGCAATTTTGTAAAGAGATGGAAGCTCATTTTTGATTTTTTTTTTTTCCTGAAATGTTTTGGCACCAAGAGTCGGAAAGCAGCTTCTTTTTATTATAATGTGCTCCAAATGGATGAAGCAAATTTAGAGGAATGGCAGTGAATCAGTCTTTCAGTTTGGCAAAAAGCTTTACAGTGAGATGGAAAGTTAAAATTTATGTTTCTATTTGAAGACCATTCAAAATGTAAGCTCCCCCCCCATTTATAGTTGATTTACTTAAAAATGTTTAAACAGAATATCAACTAAGATACCTAGAGTCTAAGAATACGTAATAAAATTAATATGAGACATAAGCCTTTAAAGGGGTTTGAGCTAGTTGATTTACTTCTATAGGCCTCAGTATTCTAATCAATAAAATGTGGGATTTGGAGAAGATGATTTTCAAGCTCCCTTCTTTTTTATAGTCTTTGCATTTCTACCTTACTAACCTGCTCATCTGTCTCTAATTATTTACTGTTGACTACAAAAATAACCCGATTTCTTTAGCCTTTAAAGCCTTCTACTACAAAGTGTTTAAACAAATTTTCTATTTTACTCCACACTAAAATTATATATTCAATGTTCCTCTAAATTGCCTCATGCCTCTCTGATTTTTATACCTGTCATTCCATTCTACAGAAATCCCATCCACAAAAATATTTAAACCCGGTCTAACCCGCATCCCACCACACACACACATTGCTCTCATCTAAATCCTAACCAATGTCCAAGGAGAGTCAAGCATTCAAGCTTGATTGCTTTTCAAAAAAAGTGACTTGATTCTCCTTCTCAAAGCATTCATAGCTTGTGATTTATGTAAATAACACAATGCCAATATTTTCTGAATCAAAAACTAGAAAGATGATCTAACTATAAAGTGTATATATAAAGGGACAGAGAGACAGAACTTAAACCAGGTATATTAAAGAAAACCTGGGACACTGGTCACTATGGTTATGCTTGTGTGATCACCTAAGATTGCTAACTTACTGAGTGACTGAGATTCCAGAATGCAAAATTTTTGTATTTTCCACCTTAAGTAGCAGTTGTTTTTCTCATAGGTGTCTAGTAATATTTATTAAATATGTTTGAAAGAATGGACAGCTTTAAGATGAAGCCACATGATAGCAATAAAAGTCATTGTTGGTCTAAAGAGGGTTAATCAGAGAAGGCACTGATGGTGATTTGACTTGGGCATCAGTCTCAAAGGAGATCTTCCAAGGGGCCATGTGTTGATTTCTTGGCATGTAAATAACCCTAGCACACTTACATTGAACCATCATATTACATGAAAACTAGATTTTTTTCTTCATATTTATTGCTTTGCACAACGCAAGGTTATAACATCAGTATTGATTTGGATGCAGTATTGTTTGTGTTTCTCATTTTTTGGGATGGCTGCTATGGCTTCAAAAGATGAAAATATCTGGTGTCCCCTAAGATCTCGGCTTGTATGTGGCTTTATTACTAAGCTTTCATGAAGGAAGGATATTCATAGTAACCTTGATAAGGCACCTTGAAAGTTTACTACCCTTATAAAAAGTTTAAATATTATAATTAAGTTCAATGTATTAATAACCCTGAATATATCTTCTCTGCATTCAAAGTGTAGAATAACAAAAGCAATCTTGATAAAAAGACATGCTATTTTTTACTAAAAATGTGCTGTGTGTGAAGCGTTTTGTGATGTTTTTACATTAACTATTTTACGTCATGCTAAGACTTTGACTCTGTTAATGGTGCAGTTATTACCCCCACATGTTAATGATGAGAAAACTGATGAGTAAAGTTAGGTAACCTGAATAGTCTCACAGCTGGCAAGACTTGGGAACTTTCACCCATGGTACAAACTCTATTCAAGAAAATACTAATGTAACAGAAGTAAAGAATAAATTTGATAACCAGGTTGGTCAGAAGAGGACAACTCCAAAATTGTGCGTGAGTAGGAGCAATTAATAGATAAAATACTCTAATTTTCAGGTTCCCAAATTAAACAAAGAATATTAAATGAATAGGAGAAAACAAGAAACTAAGGATCATAAATAAGCATTACTTGGAGAAAAAGACTGTTTCATGTACAGAAAAACATGCACACAGTTTGTTCATGTACCATGGAGACAAAATACCCAATCAAGAAAATAACAAGATTGAAGTCTGTGGTCAGATAATATTAGCACAAACAGATGGCACATAGCCCTGTAAACATAAGCAACAATCTTATAAAAATAATCTAAATAAGCCTCCATAAACTCATGAGTCTTTTCCCTAAAATATTATATAATTTTAGAAATTTTTTACATACTTGTAAATGCTTTTGTTAATTAGCTACATTCTCTCTTTGGGGAATTTGTCAAAAAAAAAAAAAAAGAAAGAAAAGAAAAAAAAGCAAAGCAAAATTGTAACCTATGGTTGATTTCAGATGAGAAATTATAAGATAGTCAAATGAAACTATAAGATACTCTAATGAAGTTAATTTTTCAGATCCATAATTTGCCAAAAAGGACAGATACATGGTAATGTTAATTATTTGGTTCCCAAAGGTAAATACTGACTAATATATTTAAGTGATCAATAGCTCTTGAAGTTCACAACCAATACTATTTCTATTATTTCATATGTTGCATTCTAATTTAATAAACATAAAACAGAAAATATTTTAATTTTTGTTCAGTGTTATTGGTTTCTTAAACATTTTTCCTAAAGTCCTAATGACACAGGAAAGTAATTCCCAATGCTGGGAATCACTTGAAATCCAAGGGGGTCCTTGGCTTCACGCAAGAAAGAATCAGGAGTTAGCCCAGAGTGTAAATGGAAAGTGAATTTTATTCAAGAAGCATAGGAAATTTACTCCACAGAGTAGAGGCTAGTTCTCCTTGAGGAGGGGAATTGCCCTGTGGTTCCTTCAGTCCCTCTATTTAAGCAGCGGCTTAATTATAGGCTAAACAAGGGGAGGAGTATTCATGTTGTTTCTTGGAAAAAGGAGGTGTTTACCTGGAATTAGGATGATGCCCTCCTTTTGACTAAATATGGTCAAACTGGAAGTATCATGACATCAGGTGCATGATGGGAGTGGGAGGTTTCCTTAGAAACTTTTATGGTAATAAGGGTATAATGAAGCTACAATGTCAAGAAGTTGTTGATTTATCCACCATCTTAGTTCTAACTGGTTGGAACTTGTCTTATTTAGATCAGGGTGGTTGGAAACCTCCTGACTTGCATTCTGTTTTGATCAGAATGGTTCTAGACTTTGTTTCAAGACTTCCCAACTCAGTTAAGCAATGCCTGCCGGTTTCCTATCTCATTAGAATCCTTTCTTTCTACTAATGACCAACGTTTCTACATATTACTGTGAGATTAAATTATATTGAAATTTAATCAGTTATCAGATGGATGTTTAATTTTAAAAATGAATTAATAATATTTTAATAAATTAATAAGGTTTAAATATATAGTTTTATTACTTAACAATACATTAAAGTATTACTTATCAGAAACATTGTTTATTATTAAACATATATCATAATCAGCACTCATTTTTTTCTCTTTTTATCAATATTGAGAAAAGAATAAAGTCCTCACACTATGATTATTAATAGCAAAGAAGAAGGAATGAGATGTTCAAATAAATTACTGGGCCAAAGAACCACAGTGGTTGCTGATTGTGACGGTTTCTTCTGTAATCATTCTTATATCAGTGTGCTGCAGCATAGTTTGAGGTCAAGTCTGCTGTGGTTTATGATAAGCCGAACTGACTTGCCAGGAGATTCTTTGGTTGTTATTTGCATCCGGCATCTTAGACAACTGACATCAGATGAAGATGTGGGCAATGAAATAATAAGGACTCTTGGGGTTGAGAAAGTAGGAAAAGTATACACAGAAAAGTCAAAATATTGAAGTTAGAGTAAAAATTCCACTTATTCTAACCCATCTCCTGGATTCCAGAAGTATTTGCTAATCTGAGAAAATTAATCTATATCGTTTCTCATATCAGAGTACTGTTTATTAAACTCAGTGCATATACTGAATTGAAAAATATAACCAATCCATTTATATAAGAACATATTTTAAAATAAGTAGTTATAGTTTGCTAGGGGGAAAACTGATACATTTTCTCAATGGCATAAGTAAAAACATGATACCTATGTAACCAGGCTTTTGACACCACTTCGATAGTGTACGGAACAGGCTTCTAGACAAAAGTTAGCAATGGTAATCTCATGTATTCACATACTCTGTTGGTGACATTAATCGGGAACATCTTTTATAGGGTGGTTTCATTCAGGATATCATTAAGTGCCTTTAAAATGTAGGCAGTTTTACATCCAGCAATTGCATTTTTAAAAATTTAAGCAAATAGATTAATTAAGATGGGCTAAAATATTAAATAGTGGTATTTTAATGGATATAAATCAGAAATACTCTAATTTTCAATAAGAAGTGAATATATTATGGTATATGCATATAGTAGATACATGTATGTATGTATATAAATGAATGATTCATGGAGCCATTTAAATGTTTGGAAGAATATTATGTACATAAAAAGATAGCTCTAAAATATCAAATTATAAGTATCCATTGACTGCATTAGAACATAGTGGTATTTCAATCATGCATCTTTTAGAAATTAAGTGTCTATAATTTAGTCCACAGTGAAAGGAAAATATTCATTGTTCAATGTTCATCGACCTGAGGCATGTAAATTAATGGTAGTGTTATTACTTAATAGAATACCCACCCAGCTTTAGAAAACACATACATAAAGTCCTAAATGCAAAATCTGTATCTCTGAAGAAATTGATGAAGATATCTGTGGCCAGCTTGTGAATTGGGGACGATTTGTTTGTGTGTTTCTACAGAGTCCTCTGCTTCCCTGTGGTAGAAATGCCAGCTTGAGACAAACGTGTTCATACCGTAGCTCAAATATTTTGGAAGTTCTGTTGAAATTTACATTGAATAAGAATGTGGCTGGGAAACCACTCATCCTAAAAGAAAATTATATCTAATTACATACATTTCCCAATTTTTATATTCTATTGCTTTAAAAAAATCTCTTTCTGAATTATTTACATATAAATTATTATGAAAATCATAATACCATCTACACTATTTACACAGATAGGGCAGCATAATTATGTTGTCATAAGCATCATTGGCAATAGACTGTCCCAAGACATCACCGATTCTTCTCTTTTCTCATTTAGTGCTAAATATATAGAGAAAATAATGCTGATAAAATTTCTAGACAGGCAGTTAGAGAGCTACTGTCCTTTGTATCGCATAGAAAAGTTAACGCTAACTCTTTCTCTAGACCAGTGGCCCCAAAGTTTTTAATAACATACCCTATCATTAAAATATTTTTGGACAAATATTCCAAAATATGTTTATTTGTTTATAAATTATGTACTTCAAATTGTCTTTTTGATGATTTAAAAAATACCTTACTGACTTCTTGTCATTTTAATACAGACCATCATTGCTTTTGTCTTGTGACATGTCCTAAGAAAAGATTGAATTTGGTTAGTAAATATCAATACTGCCATATTTTGATATTTATTCATGTTTGGGTTATTAACCCTGTATTATTTTTAATCAATGTTTATTTGGCAGAAATCTTTCTAAGCCACTTGTCCATTTTGTGAGTATGATTAATCACAACTAGTGTGTACATCCAGTCAGGTGTACACATGCACCTTCAAGAAGTAACAAAATGCTGACATAAATAAAAGATTAAGTGTAACACCATCCATATCTCCAGGATGGGAACGTATACTCTCTCAACACAGGGCATGTTTTATGCCATCTGTGGCATGTGATCACTCAAAAGAACTAAGCAAGGAACCAATGTCTATGTATTCACACCCTCTAAAGGATTTTCCCCACTTTGTAGATAGTCTTCTTAGTCCAGTTGTCTTCCATTTGGAGTATACATACCCTGGAGTTAAAAGATAAAAGCACAGATAGTTTTCAGGAAACTAATTCCCCGATCCCTCACATCTATATGTATCCTTTCTTAGGACTGATAGTGTTCCCTAGACAAGCAGCTCTTTTCCTACTTTTTCTTTCTCAATTAAAGTTATTCCCACTTTATACTAAAAATGAATACTTGTCATGCATCCCAAGGCTAATTATGTTATATTGTGCCAGGATGTGAAATAATACAAACATGGGTAAACAACAGGGTTTTGCATGTACACACGTGCATACACACACACACGTATACACAGGATAAACTAGATATTGATGTCAGAATTGGGAAAATTAATGATGACTATTAATGGAAAACAAATACTTTTTCAGATGTTTCCCAAATCATAATTTTCAACAAAATTGAAGAAGAAACAAATTTAATTGTTAGAGACAGATTATTAAAATTATTTGTTAATGGAAAAACAGCATGTGATTTTTGGCACAAATTTCAGACAAGATTTGAAGAGTTGAGTTAGATGCTTATAGCAACTTTATCTGTTCTATCTATTTACCTATATAAATATAGTGTCTCCAGGCTAAGACCTTTTTTTTTTCTTTTTTTTTAAGTAATGAGATGCATGTTGATCCCTGCATTGTTCTCACAATAAATAATATTCATCCAGGGATATATGACCAAAGATCTTTTGTGTGTTACATTTATATATAATAGTAAAAATATGTCAAGCTAGAATAAGTTTTTTAAAAATACTTAATGTCTTACACTCACAGAAAATTTCAAAAATGATTTTGAATTTAAACACATATTTTGTATTATAGAGAAACAATAAAAGACTTTTACCAAAAGACTTAATGTATTATATATATTTGAATAAAATCCCATGAAGGAATTGGGATTAAATTTTGATCTAAATATGAAAATATTGTGCATTACACTTGTTCATGTATTTCTTTTAAATCAGTGACGCTGTGTATCAAATCATTAATATTTTGATCCTATTGGATGTAATTAAAAGACTGACAAAATCTGTCCATTTTAAAATGCTAGTATGAGAAAGAAACAAATTTCAACATTTTAGCAATTTAAATTGTTAAAATTTGTCAACCTGGAAACTTTCTTGACAACACTTATTTTATTCTAAATTCTTAGGGGAGGTAGGTGAGGGGGGGAAAGCCTTTAAAAATCATGATTTAGCTGAACATTATCATTAAAATATTAGTTTACATTATAAGTTAACAATGATAAGATCCCCTCAGTTTTAGGCATTAGATAATAATGCCCTTGTATCTTGTAAGGGGAAGAGAGGGAGAGAGAAAGAGAGAAAATGACAGAAGAGTTGTTTCAGGTATGATGTAAAACCGAGAGTTATCTGACTGAAATAGGTTTAATTACTGATATTCCTGGATGCAATTGACAATAATTCTGTGTTGTGTCTCCTATAGGAGAAGAATTGTTACCTAATGGATCGTGTGTTTGAGAACAGTCTTCTATGTCCACGTGAGGGTTTTTTTGTTGTCGTTGTTAAGTGTAATTGCTTTATTATAATCCGTACGATTGCTACTACTGCTACTATTACATAGATGTTACATGGGTGACTCATGTTCAACGTAACGTAAATTTGACCAGTTTTTCATTGGTCATTATAAGCTGTTGTCCATTGGTCAAATTTGTAAGGCCATATGTGATTTTAACATCTTTTCTGGACTGAAAACTATTACAACATCTGCAAAAAATATTATTTTATGTTTAAAAATCTCATCTTTATTGATGCTTCAAAATAGTTCCAGATACCAAATTGCTATTTTCATAACATCTCTGCCTTAAGTTAAGAGGAAAACCTTCTCAATTGAAGCTCTCTTTTCTTCTAATTGGTAAGAAAAAAAGTTTTTCAATAAATAAAAATCACACAGATGCATACACATATTGCAGTTTAGAATGAGGACATAATGAGCCAGCATTATTCACTTAGGGAACATGGAGAAAATAAATGATTAAAAATAATCCCATTATCCAAATGCCATGGTCTACATTGATGTACTCTATGAGAGGGAAAGAAACCAGAAAAATTCAATTCAAAAGTTAATGTTTTAATAAAAGCTAGAACATTTTGTTATACTTTGCCCCAATGATGTTTACTCAAAATCTTTTTTATGACAAATGTTTTAATATTTTTCATGATACACATATTGTAATAAGAGTATCTGTGATATTAGACATTTAATATTTCCTTTGTGCTATTATCATATGCTATTTTTTCTAATGTGTATATTATTTTGAACTACATTTTATTTGTGCTACCTACTTATATCTAATGTGTGGGCATATCTCTGACTATGTTTTATCTGTTTTGTTTATCTCCCTGATCACACAGCCATGTCACTTACATCAGGATATGAAATGTGAAGCATCCTGCTCCCCTCCCTGGACTACACACTAAACACTTTCCAATGTGCAGACCATGCTCTTCCCCTCAGTTGACTGAATGGAGATGAACACGGATTTGGAGGTGGGTGAGGCCACAGTCTGGAAGTATCTGGGAGACCCAGATGACTGCATGGAACAGACCCCGCCCCGTGAGAGTCTTCTGTGAGGTAAGCAAGAAATAAACTGATTGTGTAAATCCAGTGAGATTTAGTAGTTTGTATGTTAAATCAGTTAACCTACTCTGGCTAATACATACTTTGTGGGTGCTTTTGACCCATAGCTTGATTAAGACAACCTTACCTAAGGTGCTCATCATTTCAAACCATCCTTCTTGCCATTGCCAAGATAATTTTATATCAAGCAGCTGTTTAATTGCTGCTTATTTCTAAGTTATTTTTTTCCTATCACTATCTCTATGATAGCTTCCATTGTGATCCTACTTCCCTGGATATTTTAATACATTTGTTTTACTCACTTTCTCTTTTGGTTTCCCTCGTGATGGAGTCCCTGCGTTTTGCTTTCTACCCTTCCAGATCCTGATTAAGTTCCACATTCTCTCTAAGCCTTTGCTGACTATCCTCATCTTCTTAAATATTAGTACCTCCTCCAGGAAGCCCTCACCTCATCTCCTACCATGCTGCGCCTCACTTATTTTATCTTTCCTGCTCTCTTTCCAAAACACCAAGCTTATTTCCCCTAGAGTGGTTGCATTTATTTATCCATTTCCCTAAAACTCTCTTACCGTAAAACCCTTCAAAGTTTGCAACTTCATGTCATTCAGATCTCTTATTAAATGTCATTTCTTAGAAAGAATTTCTCTAATTGCCCTGTTTAAAATAGTTCCCCCACAGGCTGTCATTCTGAATCTCCTCATTTTGCTTTCTTTCTTTCCTAGTGTTTACAAGTGTCTGATATTGGATAAGTCTGTTTATTTGTTAATTCTCTGTTTCCTTCCTTACAACGTAAGCTTGCCTACAGCAGGGGATTGGTCTGTTCTGTGCTATATATCTGTGACCCAAAACAGTTCCTGCCTTGTAATTGGGCCTCAATAAACATCTGTTGTTCAATAAGGAGATGAATGAATTAATAAACTCCACCCTTCTGAAATCCTATGTTAATGGTGATTAAAACTAAAGCCAAAAGAGTTTAGATACTTTTCACAAACATTACCTTATCTGGGTCTTTCTCTTTCTTTCTCTCACTCTCTGTCCCCATCTCTCTTTCACATGTTAGATTATTTAAAGAGGCAGATAAGGAGGTTCAAAAGTACCCTACTCTATTATAAAATTTCTGTGGCAGAGTAGGAATCCATGGTTTTTTATTCCTGAGATGGTGTGATTACCACAACAATATGGATGCGCCATCAGATAGTTTGTAGAATCAGTGTTAAATATAATACCGAATTACCATTTCTTTAGTATTTCCTCAATATTTAATATTTGATATTATTGTCAGTAGATTATAAACATTTTGAAAGGAAGGATCATAGCTTAGCATTATATTAAAAGGTTGTATTTGCTCAAATACATTCATTGATTTACTCATCTATTGATTTATTTCTTCAGAAAATAAATTATACATAGTTTAATGTACTGTCATTTAAAATTTTACTGTAAATTTAACATGATCCCCTGCTTATATACAGTATGTGTTCTACACATCCAGTACTATTTTCTAGGCTTTGTTTAATTAAAATATACACATAATGAAATAATTGGAGTGTTTTATGCTCAGTGAGCAGCAGTAAAAACTTAAAGCTCTTGGCTCTTTTTTGACGTATCTCCTTAGTCTGAAGTACATACTGTTTGAATAAATTAATTAGATGAATAAGTGACTAAAATGAATTTTGTCATGTCTTTTCTTTTATTGAGTGACACACCATGTGCCACAAAATGCTGCTACCTTTCACACATTGGGTGGCCTTCTTTATATTTGCACATATTTTATTCTCATGCAGAATGTTCTAAAAATAGTTGTAAAGCAGTTAGAAGAATAATTTAACATCATGGTAATAATTTATGCCACATGTCTTCTTAAGCAAAAATAAAAAGCAGTCTTTCCTCTATTAAGTCATGTAAGCTATATATAAGGTTTGCATCCAAATAAAATGCTTTCCTTGAAGCACAATAGTGAGCCATCTTAGGGACTAGCCTGTTAAGATTTTCTAGCGTACTTTTACACCTTGCCTTTAGATTGCAGACATAGCTGGAAAACGTGTATGTAGAATCATATTCTTTCTGAATGTTTCTTTGGAATAGCTTCTCTAACTAGATTTTGCCACACATGCTGTATTTTAACCATTCAAGATGTCTCCTAATTATCTTTTTTTAAAGGGAAAAGTGACTATATATTTTGCAATCCTTGATTTCGGTTATTAACTTCAATTAAGGTATTCTTGTTCAGAAACTATTAGAAGATCATGTACTCTAAAGCAATACTCTCTTTTGCTACTTTCCTCCCATATCCCCTTTTGTTTCTCTTCACAAAACTTATGTCATCTATTTATTTTAAGTTTTTATATTTTTCCCCTCTGACTTCCTCTTCTAGAATGATAAGGTCTAAGAAACTAGGCACTTTTGCTGCTACTTTTTGATTTTACACGTATGTTCTGGCATGTAGTATGATTAATCAATATTTATGGAATGAATGGATAGATGGGTGAATTCATATTTTAGTTCTAATTCATTATGTCCAAGGAGAAGTGTTAGGCACAGAAAATTAATTATACTAAATCTAACAACTTTCAAAAATATGTATCACATTTTTATGCTGTATCTTAATAGATTTAAAATCCAAAATGAAAACTATGGTATACATATAAGAAAAAATTATTTAAAAAGGGAAACATTTTTAATTCAATAATTGTCCTCCAATTATTTAGTAGTGCAATCTTAATATTCAAATATCAATGAAATAATTAATTCATTTTTATATTCCTTAAATTCAAAAAGCATAGTTTATTCCTGTTCTGTCACATACATTTCTGGCAAAGATGCTTTGTATTCTCATTTAGAAACACTGAAAACTTATTTTAAAATAGTCTATTTGTTCCTTTCTAGTTAAATGTGCGAGACGCAGAAATAGAACATTGTGTAATGGAACAGATGCTGTAGCAATGGTGAGTTTATATGAGGATGCTGATGACAGATGCCACCTTAAAGCATTAGCCAGTAAAAAAAAGTATGGGTATTACTATTTACAGTTACTTAAACGGAGCTAGGCTGTGAGCAACCCAGAATGTTCAATCTCACTCTCATGTTCTGTAAGTGATCTTGCATTATGGGTATAATAAATATCCTAGGTTAATTTAAAGAGAAATAAAGACAAATTTATTTTAAGGAAGGTAGTGTGAATCACCTCTGTTAGGTTTTCTCTTAGGAAAGTGCTTTATCCTCTATGACAAGAAGACAGAAATTAAAGACAAATAAAATTTACTGGGAATAGAATTCATTGAAGATCTATAAGTAACTTTAAAATTTAAAGCAAACACAAATATTTCAAAAGATAGTAGTTATGATACTGATAAGCAAATTTACTAAGATTATTGCCTTTTTTTTTCTGGAACAACTGACAAAGATGAGCAGTTGAAATCCTATTAAAATGAATAGGAAACAACCTCCAATTTTGTTATTATGGAATTATGTTCTATACTGTATCACTAAAAATAAATATTTTATTTAGATAGTTCTGACATAGTTTTATTTATCATAAGATTTTTATCTACACAGGTAAAACCATCAAACTGAAAATTAGTCAACACATCATTGTTAACGAGAGTCACTATGCTGCATAATAGTTAGTAATAACATACTACATACTTGGAAACTGCTAAGAGAGTAGATCTTAAATGTTCTCACCACAAAAAATGGGAAATATGTGAGGCAATGTGTATATTAATTAGCTTTATTTAATCATTTCGCAGGGTCTACAAATATCAAAACATAATGCTGTACAACGTGAATATATACAATTTTTATTCATCAGTTATACCTTGTTCAACCTGGAGCAAAAAAAAAATGAGTCATTTTGGTCATTTTACAGTCTGTGAGAATTAAATTTGACCAGTTTTTTTATCTTTTGAACAACAGAGGTAACTGAAATGAGCAAATCATATTTGCCTTTTTCCACTATGCCAAATTTGAGGGGTCCTAAACGCAGACGCAGAGATGAGAGCTTGGTTACAGGTAATGGAAAGAAGAGGTGATCTAGGAAGTACCAGTAAGAAAATAGGGTAAGTGAGGCAGGGAAGAGAAGTTTTTGTTAATGGAATTACAGCTGTAGACTACAGGCTCTAAATCCTTTGTGGATCCTCTGAGTAACGATGTAGAACAGGCTTCAGAATCATCCCTCCAAAGAAAGCCAGGTCTTGCATTTATTCATTGACCACACCATTCTCCATTGTTTCAAGGTTGCCCAAAGGAGAAATATTAACCCTCTAAAACTTACAGTTGTCCTTTTTGCATTCAGGCAAATTCTCAGGGAGTAAGGGCTTAAGATGAAGGGATGATGGTGTGCTGGAAAGTGTCAGCTGAAACTGCTGGTTAATGCAGTTGGGTGAGAAGATACGGGATGGGGCATCAACAGCATGGCTGCAGTGATTTTTGTGTTTTTTGTAACATGCATCAAAGTGACTACAGAATTATATGTGTGTGGGGGGTTATATATGTTCTCTGTGTTTGGGTGTATAATTTAATTTCACTTTAATACAAACATCTCTTGAAAACTTGAAAATGATCCCTAGTAAAGTTTTCAGGAATTAATGAGTTCAATACAAATTAACATATCACATTAGATATGTCAATTTTGCTACTATTAAGAATATTTTCTTCTTGTTATAGAAGACAATACTTGTATAGAAAGAGCTCTTAAAAGTAAAGTTATTGGAAATATTATTACACAAGATAAAAGTTTTCATCACAATTGTTTTTGTCCTAGTGCCCCCTAAAGCTTTCTCTATAAAAACTAAACTGAAGAATTATCTCTCTATTAGGATGAATAAGATTAAAATTTATAATAACCTAATTGCATTATAGTTTAGTATCAGAAACTTGATTTTTGTCTACCAATATAAAATTTAGAATATTATTATTAAGTTCTTATATTTACTCTGGGACAGTTTATTTTTTCTTCCCCTCTTCTCTTTTCTTTCTTTCGTTCTTTCTTTCCTCATCCTCCTCCTCCTTCTTCTTTTGATTGTGTCAGAGGTCAAAGGAAAAAAGAGAAAAAAAATAACTTGCTACATTTCTTTAGACCAAAAAAGAATCACTATAGCTTGAGCTGTGTCCAGATCTGCTTTCTGCCATCTCTAGAATACTTGCAGTGTAAGCTCATATAAATGCCACTGGGTGAAAGGAAAAGGTCAGGAGAAAGCTTGTGGCTGCCCCTTTGTTCAACTTCCAGTCATACTAATCTGTGTACAGCCTATCCCTTGAGGCATCAAGCTCTTCCTTAAAATTCTCTGCTTCAATTTCATTCATTTTTAGTGAAAGAATATTTTCTGAAACTGTGAGATACATTGAATGTCGGAGGCAAAAGCTAAACAGGTAATGTCATTGGAGCCTTTTCAATAATAGATACAAATTTACTGTGAATTTTAGGGTTTTCCTCATATCTTTTTTCTTTCTTTTAATATCAATACTATAAATAAAAAGTAACCATATTCTCCTATGTTCCTCAGAATCAATAGGATGATCACTTTTTCTAAACAATACCAAAGTTTCCAACCAAATGATCAATGCCTATAGAATTTTTGAAAAATTATCAGTGGTTCCTAAAATACACGTTAGAGGTCTGAGTAGCTGTTATAGATGTGGCCTGCATGTCCAGATGATCCCTTTCCTATCGTTTAGTCCCCAGGATTGCTGTATTATTTTTAGAGCCAGTGTTGCACCCAAACTTTAGATGCAAGGGATTGGAAGAGGTCTGAATATAGTGCCAGCCAAGTAATTGGATCAAGAAACTAAATCTTAAACAGCTAGGCATTCTACCTAAAAGAAAAAAAAAAAAAAGGCAGTAAAGACCTGAGTCTGAGCCATGGTCCTGAGAATCAAAGTTATGGAATTAAAGTATAAGTACAAATTCCTCCAGCTGGTCTAAAAACAGGTAAAATTAAGAAATAATTAGAATAGGCCAGGATTAAAGTAAAGTGGCACCTGGGCCATAGATAAGACAGGATTTAAAGGTTCTATCACTTACTTTTTTTTCAGTTACTGAATATGCTGACTAATCACCTTAGTTTAAAGACCCAGGAGAATCGGAAGTGGAAAACTTGGGAGATTCCAAGTAATCCATGAAAGACTGTGGGAGTTTTAGGAATTTGAAGTCATTTTGAAACCTAATGAATGAGTTGTTATAAAGATTTAACCCATAGTTAGGGAGTTTCCATCATAGGGAAACTATGCTCTTTTTTTTTTTTTTTTTTTTTTTTACTTTTCTGGAATCTTCTATTGGTCCTTTTACGAGCATATCTCTTAAAGATAGTGGCTGGAAATGAAGACTGAGTGGAGTTTTGTGCCATTCTGTGTATTCGCGATTCTGGAGCCCACTGTTCTTCCTTAAAGAATGAGATTCAGTCAAGTGTTTCTCTGCAGTACAGTGTCACTGTTACTCTCATGAAAGAACACAATCTCTGCTGGTAGCTTTCACTATAAAATTGTTTTTAAGCTTTAAGAGTGAATGCATAAAAGCAGCAAAAAGTCTGCATCAATAAAGACCATATTTGAATTAAAAGTTAAAGCTATAATTTAAGGTCTATATAGTTCCTATAGCATTTAATTTAAAATATGACATATTATACTTCTTACTAAAGACTAGACATTATTGAGGAATAGGCAAATGGAATTAGTTTAATAAATCCATAAAACAACACAAGAAACAATAAAGAACAAAAAAATTAAGGAACTGAAGTATGGAGATCTTATTCCAATGAGAAAAAAGACTCATTGGAGATAGCACACGTGTGAAGTTTGCACTATAAACATATACAAATAAGGTAGAAATTTAGCATATCCACTACATATCATTGTGATGTTTTATTTTATGTGTCAACTTGGCTAGAGTATAGTGCACATCTGTTTGGTCAAACACCAGTCTTAAAGTTTCTGCAAAGATATTTTTAATGTAATTAACATTTAAATATGTAGTCTTTGAATAAAACAGATTACCCTCCATCATGTGAATGGGCCTCACTTAATTTCTTGAAGACCTAAGATAAAAGGACTGAGGCTCCCTGATGAAAAAGGAATTATGTCTCCAGACTGCTTTCAGACTCAAACTGCAACATTAACTCTTCTTCCCTGGGTCTCTAGCTTACTGGCTTGACCTATGGATTTCTGGCTTCCCAGTAACCACAATTGTGTAAGCGGATTCCTTAAAATAAATCACTCTCTCTTTCCTTATTTCTCTCTCTGTGTCACATACACGTCTCATTGGTTCTGTTCCTCTGGAGAACCCTGACTTAAACGATAGCTGTTATGTATCATGCCAGTAAAATAATGATGACCAGAAGAACCTCAGAGAGACACTAAGGTGTAGGGAAGAAACCAATAGACGTGACTTTAAATTCTGCTAGTATTTTACTAATTATGTGTCTTTGAGCAGTTTAATTAGTCTTCAGAGTATTGATTATCTCATCCATAAAATGAGATGGGAGGTAAGGAGTGGGGAATAAGTGCTATGAGTCATGTTGTAAAAATTAGAGGGGGGGGGAAAAGAATGTGCATGAGAATTCCTAGAACAGTGATTTCACACAGTGAGGACTTAGATGCTATCTCTTTCCTTTACCACATGGAAAAATCATAAACATGCGTTCTCTTTTGTTAAAGTCATTGATTTTAGTTTATCTCGTAGGATTCAAACAACTTAGAATTGTACAGTTGTTCTTAAATTATTGATAATAGTTATTTTAGTGGCAAATAGTAGAAATTGATTTAAGGAGTAAAAGAATACATCCTTTTGATTTTAGCAGATTGAATAAATACGTACCCATGAGTTGATGGTAAAGGTAAAGGTAAAAATAATGAAAGCAATTCCCTTATAGGAGGATGAGAACTAATAAATGATATAATTTTAAAATTGCCATTTTTACAGCACTCTGTGTTGTAACCCATTTAAGCATATTTAATCAGTGGATTCTTAAACCATTACATGGAATATTTTAGAGAACAAGATATGAAAAGTATGTCCATATATCATTCCACACATTGTTAATTGTAAATTTAAAAAAATACATATTAGGAAAATGATCAAATTTAGGATTACTCACAAAATTATATCCTTACATCATGGTCTTCCTGACATAGTGCAATATAAGTACTCAAGATCATCTATAAAATATTAATCCCCAAAATGTTTAATCTGCATCTACCCTACACTCAAGGTCTAACATTGTCCTATAGGAAATAAGAAGATAAAAGAACAAGGCCAACATCACCATGAGGAAGCAGTCATACAAATATAGAATATGGGACCTTCTAGAAGATAAACCAGACTGGAATTGTCAGTATCATTAAAAATAAATGAGGAGACTCTTCCATATCAGGACAAGACTATAAAAGAATAAAGGAATTGTAAGTATCTTACCAAGTAAAGAAGATTTTATATTATTAATTATAGTTTGTCAATAATTTGGAGCAGAGAATGAACATAATCAAATGTGCTTTTCCAGAAATACACCTCTTACAGCAGTTTGCAAAACGTGATAGATTTGGTTGTATTAGTGTCATTAGAAGTGAAGGGCCTAAACTGAGTCTACATCAGAATTGATTAAGATGTGGAATTTTATATTTGGTGATAGATAAAATATGATTTCTAAAATGAAGGGTGAGTCAAACATCGTAGAATCTGCCTTGAATTTTGTAAGTCATTAAGCTAGAAAATAGAGAGGATGGCATGGTCATAGTGAAGAAAACAAAAAAAAAGGCAAACACACTTTTGTCCTGTTAACCAAAGGTAGTAATTTCACAACAGAGTACTTTCTACATAATTTTGATTAGATCTTATGCATAGGCTTCCTGATAACACCCAATCATGCTTCTTTGCAAAATTGTTAGGAAATCTGAATTTAGTTTGCCTGAAGTTTTCTCATTTTTAATAGAATTTCTAATAAGAATTTGTTGCCTGACCTGAGTTTCCCCTGCTCATATTTAGCTTTGCAAATTTGCCTACATTACTGAGAACCAGATCTTGTAACACATTCCAGGTTTTACTAGAGTCTAGTAACTAGACTATTCAAGTACTGGCACAAACATGCCAGTGAGACCACATGCATCCACATATGTTACTGTGGGAAGAATATTATTTAACCATTTTACTAATGGCTACTAAGCATCAAGTACACCAGAGACATGGCATTCACTCTCATTAAAACATTTATATTCTACAGGACTTGACCAAAAACTGTGGGACAACCGCATACACACACACACAAACACACACACACACAGAAATATAAACAATTTTAAGATGCTACTGATTGTAAGACATACCATTTTTTGCATAACATTATGAAATTAAGAATTATTTATCAATCTAACTATGCCATAATACCAAAACACCATACCATTCATTTTGAAATGCATCTCTAATTCCAGAGATACCATACTGTGGGAATTAATGTGCCCAGATACTTACGAAATGCAGGGGTTCAATATATTATGTATTGCTATTTTAAGAGAGAGGAATGTCCACATTAATTGAAGTAAGCAGATTAGTGAGGTTTAACAGGAAAAGAGATAGTCTAGTTCTACTCAAATGGTCAGAAGTTATCAGGCAATGACCAAAAGAGGTTGCTTTTGTTTGTTTGTTTGTCTGTTTGTTTTGTCCTTTTAGCTGTCATTTCACAGAGGTATCAGATCAAAGAAAAGATAGAGTAAAAAGTTTAGATCTATACTTTATAGGATTTAGACCTGAGCAAGGAGAGAGAGGCAGCAATATACAACTGGACACTGGCAGACATTGAAGAGTCAATATTGCTTTCATTATTTGGCCTGGTTACATTCTCTGGGCTGTGGATCGGTTCTCATATAGGTTAAGTGGGTTAGACAATATTGCTTGAGCACTGGCTTGAAGGGTGAGAAAGTGAAGAAAGAAACAGGGAAACAAGAAAAAGCCTCATCAAATGCAGAGGAGGATGAATGAAATGGCCTCTCTGGAAAATACTTTGGTATTGTTGAAGCATCTGACATAATGGTGGGTTAGTCTGAAAATGAGGTTAGGCAGTTAGGCAGAATCATAGCATGAAGGAAACTGCATGTTATACTAAGGAATTGAACTTTATACTTTTGATCAATGTGTGGTTAGTGATAGGAAAAGAAAGACTGATCAGATCTATTTTTGGAAAGTATCTTTTTGTGATTATAAAAATAACACATTCTCAATAAAACTACATCCTCAATAGAATGTTTTGAGCAATATATAGAAGGATAAAGAAAAAAATTAAAAACTATCCTAAATATACAACTCAGATTAAACTACTATTACTAATTTGAGAATTAACCTTTTCAATATTTCTATGTGTAAACAACACTGACATATACACATAAATGCTTCTTTTGCATTTAATCTCAGTGAATTTCCTTTATTTGCATGTTATATATTAAATATATGTGCAATACATATATATTTATAACATAAATATTATATTCACCTTACATAATTTACACACTACTGTGGACTCCAAAAGATACATGTACTATAAGTAAGAGTCTGCAATCGCTCACCATTACTCCATTATTTATTATATTACACCAAGGAGCATGACAAATGTTTACAATTTGACTTGACCATTTTTATTTTCTTAGTTTTGCTTATTTTTCTGTGTTTATTTTTTCTTTCCTTTTTAAAATTTTTGGTTTTTGAATTTCCTTGTGAATGTCTGCATTGTTATATTTCTAAATGTTAACATACCAGTAAACATCTAATTATAGAGTAATACTATTTGCAAATGGAACTGTTTTTCTATACAATCATTGTTTTAAGAAAATAAACTTTATCCCACAAAGACTGTATAATGTGTGCATGCAGCTTCAGAGATATTAGTAGGCTATACTTGGGCACTCTGGGAATAGTCCATAAAAATAAGGCATCATTTTTTCTTGCAAAACCCAAGATAAAATGTGATCAACATTTTAAAAGGACTCTTACATGCTCTACCCAAGCACTACTGACAGTAAAGATGGCATGGTTTCAAAAATGGAGAGAACACTCCAATTATCGGATTCATCCATGTAGCACTTCATCATGTGCCAGGCCCTGTGGGGGGTGCTCAATATTAATGATGATGCCGATTGTGGCAAGTGCATACTGATGACTTACTGCCTTTGAAATGTCATATAGACTCATATCTACATGAAGTCTATCTGTGCTTATTCAACATATACGGTAATATTTTTCAAATAAATTTTGGAAAATGTAAAATAAAGCTTAATACGTTCACTGCCATCAGTGTTGTTGATCATACTGATAAAATCTAACTTATTTATTTTGAACTTAGTAATTTAAAATTTCAGAATGCAGTATGATAATATATTCATGGATAGTAGCAGTGGAGTTGGGAATTAAACCTAGCCCCATTGGCTTCTGACACTTGAGCTCTTAAACTGTGACTTCTCACCTGCAAATTCCAGAATTTTCAGTTTCAAATCAATTCTTCAGGAAAAAAAGAACAGAACAGAAATCCAAGTATAGAGGGTCCTAAAAGACACAGGTTATTTTGTTAAAAGACGGAAGTTTATTTTTCTTACGTTATTTTCAATAGCAGAGGATTTATCAATCTAGTACAAACTTGATTGTCTCTGTGTTTCTTAGAGAAGTGAAAGAGATTAGACTCATGCCTATGAAATAGAGAGTTCTTTCTTGTGGGTCTCACTACACTTATAAGCAGCATGCCTGAACATATCATTTTAAAAATTATACTGTGAATAATAAAGAAATACTTTAATGTTATATGTCAGGTAAGCTTTCCTGGGAAGTTATACTGGAACCAGAGGAAGAAGACACTGGGCAAGAAGAACAACAAAAATGTTTAGATTGGAGATAAAAATGCTAATCAGTCGTCAGAAAGGTCATGTCTACGGTCAACAACTGTACAGATAGAAGCTTTAAAGCAACGCTCAGCAAACTTTTCTGTGAAGAGCCAGACAGCAAAAATCTCGGGCTTTGTGGTTCATATGGCCGGCACCGCAACTGCTCAAGTCTGCCATCGTAGCACTAAAACAGCCGTAGACCATATGCGAATGAATGGGTGTGGCTGTGATCCAAAAACCTTATTTACAAAAACAAGGAAAGCGTTAGACTTGGCCTTTAGACCTTCGTTGGCCGATTTTTGCTTTACCCAGTTAAGATGAGTATGAGTTATATCTGAAATGGAAGTTAAGCAAACCATTGTCATAAGGTGGTCAAATTGCCTAGACAGCGGCAATGCTCAGAATCAATTAGACCTAGACATCATAATTTGAGATGAATTATCAGATTGATCACAGAGGTTTTCTAAATATTGATTGAAAAGTATAGGTTGGAATTTAGGGTCAGACTCTACCCTTACTGGGAACAAAATAATCCAAACAGAAAGTCAATGTCAAGGATATTTAAGAAGACCATGAACTCAATAGAACACATTGAGCACAGCTGCTCATAGTGGCGAGGCGTATTTCAGATCCCACCTGCTACTAGCACCATATACTAACCTACTATGCTTGCTTAGTATAGTAATTGGCTCAAGTACTGGGTGGAGCTGAGCCTTTGTAACTTCTTTAAAGACAAAAGCAAGTCCACTGCTGCATCCTCAGAATACACACAACAGTTCTTGGAGCAAAATAGGCATCAAATGGTCATTCCGTGAGTACCTAGCACCTGATACCTATTAAAGATCTTCCTACTAGAAGTTTATAAATTAATACCATAGTTTTCTCACCATTTATTCTCTCATTGTATCTAAATTTATGCTGATAGATGATATTTTGTAGTTACTTGTAATATCCCTTGTCAATTTAATTCAAAGGCATATTAAATTTTGTATTTTTATATTTAAACATTTAATTCTAAGAGTAAAGATGATAGTTACAAAAATTCTATATGGTGAATTATATGAAGCTGTTGTCTTATGATTGACACTGTAGAATAGTGGTGAACATAGAAATTTAATTTTTCATCTCCACTTGTCACTCTCTTTTAAGACATTTTAGGGTCATCTTCCATGAAATAGCAGGCTGTTTGACTTCTACTTTAAATAAGCTCTGACTCAGAGTGGAAATCAGTCAGCTCTGTTGAAGGAACTCCTGAGCAGAAAAAGAAAACTCCCAGGACATTAGGATACATTGAGTATTTAAAGATTGGTTCAAAGAAGAACATTCAGTAAGCATCAGAGTAAGCAATTTTATACATATATATATAATTTATATATATATTTAAAGAAGAGCTGAGTCAACTCAGGCAGGAGGAATTGAATATGTCATTTTATAAAGCCTCAATGTAACAAAAATGAAACGTTTCATTAATCCACCTTGCCAGCTTATACAGCTTTTGAGAGTGAAAGGCTCTCAGTAATAACACTAATTATTATTAAATGTTACCAGCTCCTGTTGTAGAGAATATGAACAGAAATATTTATAGTCTCTTGGTAAAATGTACTTTAACTTTTTTAGGACATTGTAGATTTGGCTATCATTTTCTAACACAACATGTTGTAAAATTGCCATTTAATATTTTTGAGAGCTAGCTAGAGCAAGCTATTATTTCTTAAGTGGCACATGTTCACTTTCTGTCTTTTCCTCATCTTTACCACCTGCTAGCAGTGTTTCAGGCAACAAAACAGCAGTGTTCTCAGCAGAGGGTACATACAGCCTCCTCCAAAATGGTAGCAATTCAGATGGTTCACAACAAAACAAAACCTTTAAGACCATGATAAATGGTTTTTATTTGTTTCTTTTTCTTTTAAATTCTTCCTTTCCTTGTTAATCTTTAAACACTGGGTTGAAAGGGATGATAGAAAATCCTATTTGGGGCGTTATGTGTGTACACATGGAGTAAAAATTTTAAAAAAAGAGTTCATTCGACCAAATATATCACAGTCTATCTTTTTTATTCAGTTATTTTTAATGATATATATGTTGAAGTAGTCATCTGCTATCCAGAAATTAACTATTTTTTCCATTATTTTATGTTGACTGCTTTCTAATTATTTTTTCCTATGTGAACAAATGTTCTTTCTTTACAGATAGAAAGTGATCCCCGATATTAACTATGTCTCTTTCATTTAACCGAAAACCTTGTTCCAGTTATAAGAAATTTTGGTGATATGTAAAAATTTTGAAGGGGTAAAAACAACAAATACTGAATAATGATTCTGTTTAAGCAACATTGTGAATACTGAATAACTGCTTAAACAGTTTATTTATAGTGCACTGTTGGTAGAAAAATGTCTTTGTGATTTTCTAAATTATTTATATCTTATAGGTATTATATATCTTGCACTTCAAAGAAAGGTAAAACTTCTGATTAAGAGTGAGGAAAAGGAAGTGTTCTACTCAAAATACAAAATAATATATTTTGAATTGCTTTCTATAGTAGTAGGGGAATAAATGAAATTAATGATCAGTTTATAAGAACTAAACAGTTATGAATGCCCGTTTATCTTCAAGGGAATAAATATGATGACATATTGGACTGAGTAGGATGTTATTCACTTACAGTTTTAAAAATAAAACTGTGTGGGTACATTTTATTATTTTATACCAATTTCACTAGAATGAAGTAAAGACTTGAAAGGCTAAAAGTATTTTAAAAAATTACATTATTGTGCTTCAGTATTTTTGAGATAAATAATAGTCAAAAAACACATTTGCAAGGGCATCACTGCAAAGTGTGCTAATATCCATTTGTAAGTTATCACACTGATACTAAACATAAGAAGAAGTTACAAAACAGGTGATATAATTCTACCTACCAAAAGTTCAATTTAATTGAATAAATTTATTTAAGCACTTACTTTTGAAAGATATTGTGTTAAGTGATGGGTTTATAAAAGTAAATAATTCATCACTGCCTTCAAGGAATTTACAGACTCTTAGGAAGAAACACAAGTTAATAGACCAACTATTTCAATACAGTGTGATAAATTTCCTAAAGGAAAGAACAAAATATCCTACAAGTTCACAAAAGAGGTTGCCCAAACTCAGCATATATTTGGAGTAAAACACTTTGGGAAAAGTTTCCTAAAGAGAGTCAACTGGATAAAATATTAAAGTCTTTGTAGTTAGAATGAATCTCCTGTGGAGAAAAATAATAAAATAGAAGGGAAAAAAATAAATTTGAAGGCAATGTAGAGTGATGAAAGCTAGCAGAAGCTGGAGGGGAGTCTGCTCTTAAACGGAAACTGGAGCAACTGAGGTTTTTTGAGTTGGCAGATTTCTGTCTGAAGGTACCCTTTGATTGGGCACTGCTCCTACAGTAGAAAACCATGATCTTATTAGCTCCCTGTGTCAGAGGACAAAGTTTAGTACTGGGAAAGCATCTGGAAATTTATAGGAAAATCTGGAAAAGAGGAATTTGAATAGGAGATGAAAACAAATAAAACTGTGTAAAAAACTGCACAAATCTTGATAAAACACTGGATTTTTAATGTATAAAAAAAATTTTAATGTATTAAAAAGAAAGAGTATAGTGTCCTGACAAAAATGTAGCAACTCAAATCTGAAAGATGTGAGTGGAGATTTTAGTGGCTGCCACAAATGGGAAAGGCAAGGCATCATTTATTACAAGAAAATCCAGTTTCTCTAAAATGTATAATTTATAATGTCCAATCAAAAATCAGCAAAATGAAAAAAAAAACATTAAAACATGATATTTACACAGAGATAATTGCCTGTTTAGAAATAGCAGCTATTGTGAGCACAGAATTACAAAGGGGAAAAGGAAAACTTATGAAAGTATTAGATACGCTCATTATCTTGATTGGCTTAATGGTTCAATGAGTATATACGTAGGTCAGACATCAAATTGTACAATTTAAATATGTAGTTTGTTGTATGTCCATTATGCCTTAATAAAGGTGTTTTGAGCAAAACACCTGACCAAAATATATTTTTAAATTTTTTAAAAAAGCATATGACTGTTTAAGCATAAATAAATCTAGTGTGGCCTTCACAAAATATGTAGACATATGTGCATATATATTATATAAGTAACAGAAGGTACAGGATAACTATACTATTGCAAGGTTTCTATATTTCACACAGAGTAATATAATTTCAAGTCTAAATGTATACTGTGATATGTAAAAGATGTATATTGTAACCCCTACAGCAAGAAGTAAAAAAGTGATACAGTGAAGAAGTCAAAGAGAAGACAATGCAATATTGGGTCAAGCATAGACAATGAGACCAATGATAGTCATTTGAATCCAAAAGTATACCCACACTTATATGGCTCTTTTTAACAATGGTGCTGGATTCACTGGACATACTCATATGGAAACCAAATGAACCTTTACCTCACATAATACACAGAAACTAATTCAAGATGGAAAATGAGACCTAACTGTAAAAACTAAAGCTATAAAGCTTTTATAAGAAAAACTGCCGTGTTTCTGATTGATTCGTGGCTTATCTCTGATAACATCTCCTTATGTTGAAACATTCCAAGCCTCTATACAAACTTCATGTCTTTAACCAATTATAAGTCGAAGAATTTTTAAACCCACCTATAACCTGTAAGTCCCCTCCCAGCCCCCGCCCCCCGCTTTGAGATGGCCCACCTTTTCTGGCCAAACCAATGTATGCCTCCCATGTATTGATTTATGACTTTACCTGTAACCCCTGTCTTCCTGAAATGTATAAAACCAAACTGTAACCCAGCCACAGCGAGTCCACTTGCTCAAGGCTTCTTGGGAGTGGCTCTGGGTCATGGTCCTCAAATTTGGCCCAAATAAATCTCTTTAAAATTAAAAAAAAAAAAAAGAAAAAAGAAAAACTGCAAGACTATCTTCATGGCTTTCATCATCATTCATCAGAGAAAAACAAATTAAAACCATAATGAGATACTGCTAGACCCCACAAGCAAGGTTAAAAGTATAAAAGGCTGACAACACTCAAATGTTAGTGATGATGTGGACCAACCAAAACTTTCATCCACTGCTGATAAGAATGTAAATGGTACCATCACTTTGGGAATAAAGGTTTGAAAGTTCTTACAACAATAAACATTTGGTTTAGCAATCTCATTTCCAGGCATCTAACCAAGAAAATAAATAAATATATTTGCCCACAGAAAGGCTTGTACTGAAATATTCACAGTGGCTTCATGTGAGTTTGTGAATTTGTCCGTATATACATCTACTCTTGGAAAACAAATGTTGAGAATAGGTAAGATTGATATAGTGGAAAGAAAATTGGATTTACAGTCAGATTTGAACTATCTTAGTTACTATTAATACTAGTAGTGCAGCTTTAGGTAAAACTTATTTTCTCTACTGTGAAATGGATATAATAACTAAATTGAAGGATTAAATGAAATACATACAAAATTCCTTGAACAATGTAGCTTCATATGTATTTGGCACTAAAGAAATTTAAGCTGCTTTTATTATTAGCATAAAAGAAATGCTACAGAAAGGCTTATTTTGCTGCTGTATTGTCTATAATCTAGGCAAAATCTAGGGTGGAAGTTAGATTTCAAAGACTAGTGTATGTGAAGAGTTTTCAATTGAGAAACTGAGTCCTACAGGCTTGTGGAACCAAGGATATATAGTTGTATTTTGAATAGATGAAGCTTGCCCTCACCAATATGTAGGACAGAGTACACTTTCTGTCAATTCTTGGAGCACTAAATCTGAGGAGTTAAAATAAGTAATTTTGCAAGCACAGTGGCTCGCACAGTTTAACTAGAGCAGAAGCAGTAAAGCTACCTGTAATTTAAGGAGATTTATATGATCGAGCATATTTAACAAAACTGGAGTCCAAGAGTGAAGAAATTTGTTCTGATCCTGAAGGCTGCAATTCTGAATCTTTGAGTAGTGTTATCAAAGCAGCACATAAGGAAGATGGCTTCCAAGCTATCATTTAGGATTAAGTTGGGAAGAAATCTTAAATTTGTGAGAATAATAATATTGTGTCATTTGTTGATATGTCTTGTAATATCTTAAATAATAAAGTTTATTTTTATCTTTTGTAATAAATATACATAAGCACTGGATTCATTATTTAGTCACACTTTTTTACAACTGAACAGAATCTGTAATGTCTGAAACATTTTTGGCTTATTCATCTATAAAAATATATTACTTATCACTTGTCACAACAGGAAAATTAGTATCATAACATAAAATTATAATGATTCAAGTGACCTAAACTTAAACTAAACTTAAATTTCTTTAAGGATGTATATACCTAGTTGTGTTAGTTTATTTAGGCTGCTATAACAAAATACCATAGAGTGGGTTGTTTACTAAAAAGAAAAAAGCAGACATTTATTTCTCACAGTTCTGGAACCTTGGGAAGTCCAAGATCAAGGTGCCAGTACATTGGATGTCTAGTAAGAGTCTGCTTTCTCATGGAAGGCCATCTTCTCACTGTAATCTCACATGATGAAAGAAGCAGGGAGCTCTGAGGTCTATTTTACAAGGACACTAAGATCATTTATGAAGATTCTTTCCTCCTAATACCATCACCTGGGGTGTTAGGATTTCAACATATTAATTTGGGGGGAACATAAGCATTGAGTCCATTCCTTTAGTGGAAATGAGACTCCATAAAATATAATGTTTTATTCTTTAAATAACTATTTTAAAGAATTAGCAAATACAGAAACACCACAGTTGAGAGATAGAACACAAAGTATGTTGCAGTGTGAAAGAGGAACTCTTGGCTTTCTATATCTTTATACTCATAAGAAAAAGAGGCAATGTGACTCATATTTAAAGCGCACCCATAGACATACGCACACACACACACTCCACACAACACAATATGAACAACACACAAAATGTTAAATAAAACAAAATACTATTTCATTTCTATGTTGTACAGTATCAGAGCTAGAACTGGAATATAAGATAATGTCACAGTTATTTTCTTCACATTTTAATTCAATTAAAAATGAACTTCTTAATAATTGTCTCTAATGTATTTTAAAGTGCTCACTTGTTACTTACTCTTTCTTAACTTCAAAATAACTGGCTTATTCGCCGTCTTAAAAATATCACATATTTTTTCAAGGCTTTGATTTTTTGTTAATGTTTTAATTATTAAAGACATATTATCAAGGGATTTGAATGTGAAAAGATATTGTCTGTAACCTTAAATGGCTCACAATTTTTGACAACTAATTAAAAATATCCTCACAAGGATAAACCCAGGCCCAGATGGCATCACTGCTGAATTCTGTCAAACATTTAAGGAAGAGATAAAACTAATTCTTCACAAAATATTGAGAAAGAGGAAATACTTTCTAACTTATTGTATAAGGCCAGTTTTACCCTGATGCAAGCCAGACAAAGACATAACCAAACAAACAAACAACAGCAACAAAAAAAGAAAACTAGATCAATATCTTTCCTGAATATCAATGTGAATATCCTCAACAACATAATAGCATTTTTTGGTTGTTTGTGCCATTCATAATGAAGCTGCCCTCTTTGGAAACTCATCCCCCTTTCCTAGGGTTACACATATAGACCCCATTAATGTATCAGTAAATGACACACATGATTCTATGTCATGACCAAGAATATTTGGACCCAAGGCATCTACCTGGACCAAGTCAGAAGAGTCAGATTTTCTTCTTGTGAATTTATTGCATCTGAGAAACCTACTTTGTGCAAATGGAACTATACCATATAAATTTGAGAATCTTGTTTGATTATATACCACTCTGTAGGCTGGAGAGCAGAAAAAATGGAGAGAGGACAGAGAACGAGTGTGGAGGAGAGAGAGAAACAGACACATGCACACAGAGAGAGAGAGAGAGAGGAGGGAAGAAGGAGGAGGAAGAGAAGAACTTGGTAAATGGGACAAAAGAGGCACAGGAAAGGTAATGCCTGGGTTTACTTACCTTTTTGTTTTCAGTGTGCCCTTTGCTCTGGAGCACTGGCTGTTTTCTTTTCTTTGGAATCAATGTTATATCCTCATGTTCTTATAATAACAAACTTAATATGTTTTTGGTTTGATTTTGTTTGTTGATTTGTTTGCTGTCAGTGTTACTATTCTTGTTTTGAGAAATTATATGGAAGGAACTAGGGCAGTGACAGTGAGACCAAGTTTAGAGAAAGAAGATTCATTTGAGAAATATTTAAGTTGAGCTGACAAAATTAAAGCTACTGAGAGTATGTAAATGTGTATCTAAATTTTCGAGCAGGAAGAAACTACAAAAGAAGTATGTAGCTTACCTCTTAGGCTAGTGATACAACTAAGCTAAAAAATATAAAATTTTTTATCCTGAGTTTTGAGGATATTTAGTATTATAAATTTAAAAATGAGTATTAATAGATAAATTTAAAATTTAAGTAAATTATACTGTTACAAATGTTAGTTTATTATTATATTTATTATATTATTATAAAACCATTGCTTTTTAAATTTGGGAAGGAACTTTATGATCATATATTTTAAGTTTTCATTTTAATTTTGAAATTCAAGATTTATTCTATATCCATATCTTTTTTATGTCTTATGTATAGTTCTATAATTGAGTTTCCTTTGAAAACTGAAGATAACAATCAATATGGTAAAAAATTCAGATAGCATATTATTAAAGTAACAGAAAAATATGAAATCTTTATTTGGGGATTTTGTTGGTCATTTCTCTATATAGATAATGTTTAGACTGGAGTACATATTGCAAAGGTAAATTTCACATTCTCTTTGAAGATGAAAAAAGATAGACAAGTACATGATATTTCAAAATTTTGAATTTTATTTCATAATTAATTAAAATTGCATTTAGAACAAAGACCGTACAACCTTCTTTGAAGTGATTCAGTAACATGGTTTTCCTTCCAAAGTTTATTTATTGTTTTTAAACATGTCTAACAGATTAGATTCCAGAATGGCACTAGGACATTTCTGTTTAGCAACATTAATTATTTCTACTTTCATTTCTTCCACAAGTATGTGCCTATTATTTGCTGATAATATATTACTTAACCTCTTTCTATATATAAAATGGAAATTTCACCTTGTTATAGTCTACATTATGAATTCATTAAAACTTTGCCAATAGACTAATAAAAGCACTGGTAACTTCAATTAATGTTATTGACCCATTTACAATGAGCTAGGTTCTCTGTTAAGTGCTCTACATATATTTTCACATTTAGTGCTCACAAGAAGTCTCTAAGATGGTACTTTTTACATTAGTTTTGTAAGTGAACAAATGAAAACTAGGTGATTTTAGCAACTTGTTCAATGTCACATGGGTATCAAGTGACTGGTCCTTCATTCAAACCTAATTCTGCTAGATGACAAAAGCATGCTTCTACTGTAACTCCAAATTCCTTCAAAAGCAAATTAATGGTGAATATATAATACATTTCTAACTCCTCATATAAAAATATCACAAAATCATCTTTAAAAACCATAAACAATGTAACATTTTTGTAAATCCACATTTTCTAGAAGGTGATCTCAAAAGTGAGGGCTGGAGATGCTTGTCTTTTTATTAAACAGCTTTTCCATTTTTTGTGGGTTTTTAAAATCTGTAATAAATTTGTGAGGGTGAAGAAAGGCATAATTCAGTTAAAAATACCATAAGCATATGTGCCATAAATTTCAGTATATCACTGACATCGTGAGTTTGACCCAATGATTTATAATTATTAAGTAGCAAGTTCTCAGTGTAATTGAAGTGTGTTTAATAAGATGATAGTAACAACAAAGTCTTATAAATGCTTACCCTTACAACAATCCTGTTAGCTTAGCTAGGTACCATTATCTTTCTCCATATGTCAGATGAGAAAACTGAGCCATGGAGTAGTTAATTAACTCACTCAAGACCACCCAGAAGTAAGCAGTGGTATTTTCAGACTCAGATCACAGACTCTGAAACTGGATAAACTGTGTTTTCAAAAAAATGTATATATATATATATATATAAGAAAGCATTGCATCAAAGTTCTATTATCAGTAGGTTTTTTTCTACTTTCTTAAAGACATGAAATAACACATCTTGTTATGAAATAGATGACATTTGGGATTCGCTGAAATACAACATAACTTTACATATATACATGTAATGTGTATGATTATTTGATTACCCTGCATCCTCTCTCTAGATTATAAGCTTTATGATGGTATAAACCCTATTGTTTAACTTTCTAACCCAGAATGTGCAACAATGCTTTCAACATATAAAATGGGTAAACTTTCTATCATGCAAAAATATAACTAAAGCTAGGTTTTGAGATATTATGTCTTTTAGAGCAAGTTGGTGTCTATTCACCAGAGAATCTCCTGACGTGGGCCCAGTATTGAGCCTTTGTTCTTAATATCTATAGAACATATCAAGTCCTGTGTTACTAGCATCAAAAGAAACTTCCTAAACTTAAGAAGATGGGCTTCTTCAGCCCACATTCCTGGGTTTAAGTCACATCATCAGCCAGTTCTTCTAACGTTATTTACTTGCATAGTCCTTCAAGCACTTCTAAATTTGCATATAACTGTCATAAGTGTTCCGGTGGGTTTTGCTGAAGTTTTTGGCTTTCTTGAGATATTTAAAATAATATTCCCACCTTCCTTTAGAGAACCCTTAATATCATTTCATTGGAATCCTTATATCCCTCTGTAATTCTGTTCTATCTCTTTAATTTTTTTGACAGAGTTGTATAATGTGTGTCTGTGTGTGAATGTGTTATATATGCATATATTTACTTTTTCTGGATTCAGAACCATAACTATTATAGACATTAAATTTATATCTCATTAGATTCTGTATATCTTTTATAAGATGCTTTTTGTCTGGCTCTATAATTAGTCATGCCAAGGATATATTGTATAACATAAACTGTTAAGGTTAAAGTCAGAAGTTGTGACTATCACATACATAAAAACCAGTCGACTTCCAAATAGTACAGAATAGGTATATAGAAACCACCAGTATTACACTAAATCTACCTTTAGCTCGTATTGCTAAGTTACACCAGCCTGTGAATAGGTAACGAATCACGCTGGCAGCATACCCCTAGAGCAGATGGAAAAACGTCAGAGCTCACCAAAGTTCCCTGCCTGGTATTTCAGAGAGTGTCTCACATTTTCTTGCAAACAAGTCTGTTCCCACCGACAGCCACCACCACTGCTGCTGTCTCCCTCTGGGCATTGGCACTCCTCTACCCATCTTTACGTTCTCCATTTGGGCCTCTGCGAATGTATTTCTGCTTTGCTGGGTACCTACTCCTGGGTACCGGGGATGCCTACCATGAGCTGCAGTTGCTCTGCCAAATGCCTCTGTTTGTGTACAAGAGTCGTAGTGCCAAATGAACAAGACAGTTTAGAGGGAACTGGGAGAGAACACTATGCTATCCTCTGAGTTACACCATGTCAGAGCAGAACGGAAGCCAGGTTATAATTCTTTTGGTGAAATCGCTTTTGCCTTTTTAACTGTTCATTTGTATCTTCATAGAACTAATAGGCACTGGGATAGAGGGCACATCAGAGGGGTTAATATCCCAGAATCACCAGCTTTTTAATGAGAAAGCTGGCTATATGGAAGTGGGTCTGGCTCCCTATGGCTGGCTCCATTTTTGCTTAGGATGGAAATTTCCAGAAAGCTTCTCAGGCTCTTCTCTTAGGCCCATCCCACTGGTTCTTAGACTATCTTTAATACTTAGGCTCAAGCTAGGACTCGTGCACATAACTTATAATTACAACATGGAACATACACAGTGCTGGCTCACTTGGTGATACAAAAATGTGTGTATCTTTTTTTGTGACTTAAATTCTAATTGGACAAAAATCTCTTAAAAGCAATTCTGAAAGAATTTTAAAATGTTAACTTTACACATCATTTGTGCTTTCCTTCTTACTAGTAACTGTGGTTTTCCCTTAGACTTAGATGCTAGTTTTAGCCTAGAAATCCCTTTAGTTAAAAGTACTCTTTGCAGTTAATAGTGTCACTCCACAACGATTAAAGCTGACAGGGGCTCCTGTCCTGAGCACAGGCTTGTTGGCAGATGCTCACGAGTCCTAATGACACTTCTGCGGCAGACTCTTAATGTGGCCTTAGACCATTCAGTTTCTCTCTTTGTGCTAGACTTTACCTGTAAAACTGGGCTGAAACACCTCACAGGGAGTTTCTGAGAATTGATTATTTACTTTCTATACAGGATCTAGCAGCAATACAGGAGAATGGACTTGCTCAATGACATCATCTTCTTGTTCTGGGAAGTGGTATTAATAGTTTTCTGGAGTTAAAACAAACAAGGTCAAGTCTGACCTGAAGAAACCTCCTTTAACTATTAATACTTGTCTACAATACTGTCAGTACCTCTGTGCCATGCAAATATTGTAGCGAGGCACAGTCAGATAGCAAGAAGCCTGAGGGGAAATGATCCCTGCCTTCTATAATATATGGAAGAAATTCTTTATCATCCTTTCTAGATAAATCATTCCTATTAAAGAATAATTCGTCTCTTCAAAACCATGAATTATTATTTGACATGAAAGAATATGAAGAGTGAATATTTATTTTTCCCGTGACAGACAGTACCAGAATGAAGTTGTGTAACTATTTGACAATTAACCCCATGTGCCTGTAGGCAATGCTCAGAGAGTCTTTGATGCATTAAAGATATTTAATTCAAAATTTTCTAGGTTTTGAAAATAGATTTCCAGAAGTTCTCAAACAGCATGTAATAATAATATCCCGTGGTTCTTTTCAAGTAATTTACAATCACTTAGGAAGAGAAGAAATATACAACACATACAAATAAACAACAAGAAAGAAAATAAGACTTGGCTGTACATACTTGTATACACATACATGTACACACACAAATACAAAGTATTATGGGAGCTAAAAACAATAAAATATTATTCTTGCCAGAGGTTCCAGGGAAGGGAGTTTCAGGGAAGGTAAGTAGTTTTAAAATGATTTTAAAGGCCTGCAGTGATTGATGAGATTTCAAATTCCAAATATTGAAAATAGTTTTGATAAAATTAGACAAAAGGATGGGGAAAAAAATGTCTAGAGAAGTATTGAAAGAAAGAATTCCAAAGAGGTAGGGAGTCTCTCAGAGAGGCCAACTGGCTGTCCACAAAAACTCACGTTGTCTTGGTAAATTTGCTTAGATTCCTGATATGGATCTCAATATTGCATATCCAGATATCCTGATATATGGGAGAATTATAGTGTCTTTCAGTATACAGTCATATGATTCAACCTCAGAGAATGATTAAAAACAGAATGGCAACTTATTAATGAGGACTATAAATGGGAAATATAAAAATCATGCGAACGGTATGCTCTCGTTAAAAGACCAGTATATTCTGTACTTATTGGCAAACTTATGCCATAAGCCAAATTGTAGTCAGAAAGTAGCTTAATTATCCCTGAGTAATAGGAGCTAGGAGGCATCGTGGTAAGTGTTGTTAGCAGCAATCTAAGGAAGTCATGCTTTCACCAGTGCAGCTGTACCACTGAAGTCCTTGGCCAAGATTTTCGGTCCCTTAGAGACAGAGTGTCAGTTTATGGAATTTGTCCTTTTGATTATTTTCCCTTTTTTCTTTCTTTCTTTTATTTTTATTTTTTGTTTTTTTGAGCCAGAGTCTTGCTCCATCACCCCAGATAGAGTGCAGTGGTGTCATCATAGCTCACTGCAACCTCAAACTCCTGGGCTCAAGTGATCCTCCTGCCTCAGCCTCCTGAGTAGCTGGGAGTACAAGCATGTGCCATAACGCCCAGCTAATTTTTCTGTTTTTAGTACAGACAGGGTCTTGCTCTTGCTCAGGCTGGTCTCCAACTCCTGAGCTCAAGCAATGCTCCCGCCTTGACCCCTGAAGTGCTAGGATTATTGGCCACCACACCCAGCCTGTAACCCAGCCTCTTTTTCTCCCTTTCTTTCACATTTTTTCTGAAAGAAATGTTCTTCCTTTACTTGTATTATTTCTATCAAATGTATATAGACCTTGGACACCTCTCCTCCTTTTCATTGATGCTGTTATCGTCCATTTTATGCTGTTTTTATACTTAGTCATTTAGAATAAAATTATGTTTTTTTCTCTTCCCCTGGGGTACCTCAAAGTACCCCAAAGAGAGTACTTTGTACATTTAAGTGTTCAACACATGCGTTTTGAATAAAAATGAGCTTCTTAATGTTCTATGTTGCAGGTACTAGAACTCTTTCAATCTGTTCAACCCTCGTATTTCCTGATTTTTTTCACTGTTTCTTCCTAACAAATAGCTGCTGAGATTTATTCTAGATTAATTTACAAATGCTTAAAAATACAACAGAAGAGAATTACAAAAGTAAAGGAAAATGTTTATCAATTTAAACCTGTATACAGCATTCAATATACTCGCATTTTAAACATGTTACATACAGCCAAGATTTTGTTCAGAGACTGACCTGGTGGTGGTGGAAGTTGATTTGAGGAGGCCGTGATAGGCTTAATCCTAAAATCCTCAGAGAAGCTGGAAATTTCCCATCCGTTAGTTTGGCAAGATAGGAAAGTGATTGGCTTTTGTATCTGGGCTTTCTTTGTTTCCTCATGCTGAACAATTTCAGGCAAGTTGCGAGGATGGTAGCATGAACAAACATGGCCAGCACAATCAATGTTGAGGGCTTCTACCTGGTTGTCATGCTCGGTGAAGTGCTGGCCCACGTAATACTCTCACGGCCTCCTCTCTCATTTCATTGGGGCCATGTTTCAAATATTACCTCCACAGGGTGAATTCCTTTGGTCACACTATTTAAAGTAATTCCTTTCCTCACTTCCCAATATTATCATCTATATCCTTGCCCACTATATTTTCTACACATTATAGCACTCATCACTACCTGACATTATATATGTACATTATATATAATATATTTTTATATATAACATAATATTTTTGTTTGTTTACCCACACTTCCCCTCCAAATATATTAGCTCTATAATTACAGTTACTCAGTCTGTTTTGGTCTTTTCTGTGTCTGCAGCATCTGAACAAAACCTGGAACATAGTAAATTTTAGTAGATATTTGTTGAATCACCAAACAAGTGAATAACCATGTAACTACAGCTCAAAGAATTTTGTTAGTCTAAGTTACAGAACAATTAATGTTTGTTAATGTGTTATCTTCCTTATGAAACATACATGCATTTAAATTGAACCTTCTGTATAAAATAATTTGTTATTTGAATAATTTGTCATACCAGATCTACAACTCCAATTTTTATCACATACTAATACAAACAAATATGACAACAACAATAATAATTGGAGGAAAAATAAGAAGTCTATAAAAGCTTTGTGCGATTTCTCTGGATGGCACATTAGGTGAAATGGTTTCTCTGTCTTTCTGTCTCTCAACCTTTCTTGTAATTCAACATACCCAACATTACTATGCGTACCATCATACAAATGAGAAAACTGAGGGCAAAAGTGAAATTTCTCAAAGTTCACTGCTACTAAGTCCCACCAAGCTCAGCATTTCTCAACATGCACTACAGTGCCATGTTTCTGGTGTTGGAATGCATTGTTTTGAGTCCATATTGTCCTAGTCAAATGAAAATACCATCTCACTAGCAGGCTGCCTTGATATTCTTTCTTAAGTTGCTTCACGTGTCAGCTGTGCCATTGTTCAGTAGTTCCATTGCCCCACAGATGACACAGTGCATGGAAAGTTCATCATATCTCATGAGAGTGCTCCAATTGTTGTGTTGCTTGGGCAACGGAGGATGCCTCTGGGTGAGAGTGAAGTCCCATGGGTTATCCACAAACATGACATAAGTTCCTCTCTAGGATGACTATAGTGGTCCCAAGTGTCCTGACTGACTTATATTTGTCTCTTCCAGTCAACAAGCTGTTGTCATAGTCCTTGTCCCCACAAAGAGGATCTTTTAATGGTCCATTCACTCCATTGCCATTCTCCTGAGCAGATGGCTAAGCTGTTGGCAACAGCCCGTGAGTCAGAGACAATGGTATAAGATATGATGGAAGAGGTGGCTGGCATGGGCATTGTCACTGCATGTAGTTTGCCTCATTGGACAGAACATCATGTTCAGTCTCAGTCAAAAGTTACCTGTACACTGGCTGGATGGCAGCTGCAGCCCAGGGGACCCCACTTGACTGTTCTTTCTCAGAGTCATCAGTGAACCACGATGTACCATCATGGAACGTCTCCAAGTTTTGTGCTTCAGGTAGCCACAGAGCGAGCCAAAGCATCCCTTAAGGGTCACTTGGTATTTTCTGGTAAGCTAGCCAGTTGTTCATGGAGCCTACTGATTCCTTGGTATCCTGGCTGGGCCTGATCTTGAATGTACCCTTTCAATTTGATAATTGGGCTCTGTTGAGCCTGTCCTATTTTACTGGTGGGGTTTGTGAGTACCCAAGTGAGAATGGGCAGTTCACGTTGCAGTATCACATGACACTCCAGGTATAGGATGCTCAGTCTCCAGCAATGCCCAAGAGCACGCAAGTAGTGCCATTCAAAAGGATTATATCTGGCGGCTGCCTCAAGTAACTCATATGTACAAAATCTGAGAGGTCGGTGCATTTCTATGGCAGTTTTCACAGACTCACTCCAGTCAGCATGTGTGGTGCTTGCAGACACCTGTAATTCCATCAGGCTAGCAAGCACTAAAGATCTAAAAGACAATTCCTGGGCCATGGCTTATTGAATGCCTTCTCAGACCTGTTGCTGCAAAGGGCTCCACTTAAAATTGCTAGCTGTGTTGTTCATTTTGACTAAGGAGGTCCAAAGAACACCCGGGTGGCAAACATGCTATATCCAGTATCAAAAGATACCTGCAAGCTATTATAGGGCTTCCTTTTTATTAGTGATTATCACCAGAGCCAACAATGTTTGCTCAATGGTATCTGAAATATTTCTTTAGCTTCTCACCCAAGTGGCCTGCATTCAGTCCACTGTTAGTTTCCATGCCCTAAAGGTCTTTTTTTACCAGCCAAACGGGCTGTTACATTGTGACAGGGTGATTCCTAACCGTAGCTTATTGGTGAAACAGGAGGGGTAACAGTCCCCATACCTGGCCCAAGGTGAAGACTTCAGACTGAGGGTGCAGAGGCTGGACATGTGTCAATCATAAGTCCCTGGTTTGGGGCACCAATAAACCATCATCAGTCAAACTAGACCCTGATCTCTGTGCCAGTTTTGCAAAGCAGATTCACTATGCACTGGTTAGAGTCCAGTGAGAGAGAACGCCCATACCCAACAAGTAACAGCAAGTGGATTTATTACTAACAGATGGGCAACAAGGGACAACAAAAGCCTAGGATTTATTATTATCCAGTCCCCAAAGGATCAGGAATGCTTCCGAGGGCGGATGGAGTCTTGTCTGTACATACCCCACTTGCACTGCAGCTAAGGGACCTAAGAAAGCAGCCTTCCCTGGACTTTGAAGCATGGGGCAAGAGGACATGCTGACCTAAGGCGTTGAAGACCATCCTATTTCCTGGACTGTTCAGGTTACTCCCTCCCTATCTCAGGATGTGGCTTTCCCAGCACATTCTACAGTTATATTTGAGAACTACAAGCGAGAAAGAGGAGAGAACTGGGTCTGTCCAAAGGCACCTAGAGAATTGTCCTGCACTGAGGGGTGGGGAGGGCATTGAGTGATGATAAACACATCCAAGAACCTGAGCTATGGAACTGTAGGCATTTATTTATTTTGTCTGGGCATGGAAAGGTTCCAGGATTTATGCAAATCCATTCTGTTTATTTCTTAGAGGAATTCTTAAAGTTACATAAAGAAATGATAGAGAGGGAGGTAGGAAGGGGGAGAGAGAGAGAATGAATTTGAGATATTTTCACTCTCTTTAAATTAAAGGAAATACTCTACTGATAATACTCCAGAATAATTAAGAACATAATGTCTAACTAGTCTCTTTTTCTTTAAAGAAGATATATTGATGTCTCAGATTAAATCATCTGTGGAGCCCAGATAATAACCATTCTATATTGAGATCAAGTCTAGTAATTTTGTAAACTCCGTTAAACTGGGTCTAAAATAGACCCTGCTTATTTTAAAATTCCAGGTGCCAATATAATACGATCCTATTTTCTAATTGCTCCAAAATTATTGTGATGGAAATGTCTATTATTTTAATGTTTCAGTTTTATGGATTTTGGGTAAAGAATTTCTGCAAAGTTCCTATTACTAAGTTGAAAATCTGGCTATACCTTTATGCATTTTCTATGGGCAAAAATGAAATATTTTAATTTTGTATCTTTGTTCTCTATTTTATGACAGGTGTTCTTTGATGACCCAAACCATAGAATGCAATCCTTTATTCAGGTTCTGATTACCAACAGCTTGATTTCCTCCTAACATCTTGTATTATTTCACTGTAGGGTAAATGTAACAGGAGGCTCATTTTTGGATATTGTTTTGTACATAGATTAACATTTAAAGCTGTTTTTATAATTAATGTACTTAAAATGTACCTGCTCCTTTAGGAATTTTATTTTTCCTCAATATAAGCTTATCATTTTGTTATTAGAGAGAAGTAGTATGTTGTAATGGCTTTCTTGGGAAACAAATATTTGCATGAGAGCTTGGGAGAACAAAACCATTATACCTGACAAATAGCTTAACTTTGAGGCTTTTGTGCAAGCATATTTTGTCGTATTTTCTCTACTTGTATGAAAGAAAAATCAGATTAAAAATATTAGAGAGATTAGACTTCTATTTTAAATTTATTTGTTTGAATATTATTTAGTGGATAGGATTTATAACATAAACCATGAGTTTTTATAACTTCTTTAGTTTTGTGAAATTAATTTCTTTTGTATGCAGGTTGAATGATGTTTAGTTGCTCACTAATCAATATAGTTGAAAAATTATATATATTTAGTATCTATGATGTATAAGACACAGACAGAAAAGGAAAATTGGCAAAGATAATTCTTTCTATAATGCAGGTTCGTGGCATAGTGAAAAAGATAAACACAAGTAAGAGACCTCAGTTAGTATTGTAAACTGAGCTAAGGTAGATTCACCTCTAAGCAATCAGAACCTTAAGCCTCAGCTGAACACGGGCACTGTTTCCAAAGTTTGATTCTACTCCAGCAGAATCAAACATAAAACTGGCCCCCCCAGACACCTATATTACCTAGGGTTTATGATATTCCCATGAAATAAATAATTTCTGAGGATAAGCTCATGATTAATAATTGCAAAACAGGAAGGAAAAATTCATAATGACAGAGTTCATAGGTACAAGAAAACAGATAACAGATCTCAAAATAGGTCTGTTAAAATAAAAATGGATCAATCATACAAAAATATGATCGTCTTGAAAAAAACAGATAGATTAGGGAAAGTATCAAATTGAAATTTTAGAAATGGAAAACGTGGTCATTAAAAAAAGTTAGACATGTAAAAGAGTGAATGATCTTTGCAGAAGAAAGGCTTAGTACTCACAAAGATCTGAAGAAATTACCAGAATATAACGTAACAGATCTATAAAGAGAAGCTCCAACCTGCATTTAATAGGAGTTCCAGAAAGAGGGGCAGAGTGGGGAAGAGGCATGATTGAATAATATAATGGCTGAAATTATTTTATAATAGAGAAAACATATGAACCTTCAGATTGAAAAATCATCTCTAGTCCCAATCAGGGGAAATAAAACCAAACCCCTGAATGAATACATTGATATACATGTTATATGTGTGTATAATAATTAGCATATTGATATTAATATATTACTATAATTAGTATGTGTGTGTATATATATATATATATATACACACACACACACACACACACCCAATTACAAGGAGGGAAACACAGTCCCTGAAAAGGAAAGTCTATGACTAACTGCAGGCAGATCATGAGTAACAGAAGCCAGAGATATCTGAAGAGATAATGAGTCAACCCAGAATTCCATAACAAACTAAACTTTTATTGAAAGAAAGTGTGAATTTTCAGATTTACAAAGACTATTAGAATTTATTACAGATCCACACTGAATAAACAACTAATGGATGTTCATCAGCAAGAATAAAATTAAGGACAGAAAGAAGGATTGGTACACACAAAGCAAAGATAAATAAGTAAAATATGTCATAAATCTAATTTTATTATCTTCAGTAGTAGTGTTACTATTGCAAATAACTTTAAGCCAAAAGTAAGTGGACCTAAATTAATAGCCAAGAATTGTTCCTGACACAATTTTATGCAGTAAAATCTTCATGAATAAATGAGCTTCATCTGATGAATTGCATGGGAACTCCACTGGATATTACCTGAATCAACAATATACTCAAGGTACTCAATGTATCTTCTGCAGCATTGAGCTGTTGTCTTGGCTCAAGCTTCTGAGGCTTGACTACCCCCTCTCTTTGGATGAATTCTTGCCATGGAAGACACCACATCACCCAGATGGGGACGTGACTCAAATCCTCCACTCATGTCTAGCCATGTCTGATTGCAGGGCCAATAGAACTTAGGCTCAAGTTAAGGATCTGTTCCATCAAACTGAGGTAGACCCAAAAAAGTTGATTCTGGTCTTCCTACACTTTTTGAAAATTTTCCTTTGAAATTGCTTCAGAGGACTTAAAACTTGCCAGTCTGTTTCACTTAGCACTGGCTTCAAGAAAAGTATATTGTCTGTGTTCTGGTTTTGAATAGGGACCATTAGTGCGCTGGTCAGGTGCATAGAATTGTTTCTCTTCCCACTGGCTGGCTTCTGATTTTAAGTATGAGAATCTTGCTTTCACTTGCTTTTTATTATATCATTTCATTTCACTTTGTTTTCATGTTTCTTTCTTTGTACATTTTCTGATTTCTTCCTTTTTGGGAAGGAGGCACAAATAACTGCTTTCCTCTGTGTCACTTCTGTAACTTTGGTCCTTATTCTTTTAGGTGATTGTGACAACTAGATCCTTACAGTAGGATCAGGATAAATAGTACCTAGCTGAACCTGTCTTGCTTGAGGGTAGATACCCAGTACAGGCCCTATTCTTATTTCTCTCAAAAATGGAAGAAAAATCTAGTTGACTATTAAGACCTAATTCGTTTTTACTTACTGAAATAAACATTTTCCATGAAGGTACATTATCTATGGCAGTTTTTCTCTTTTTTCCCAAAGTTTGATCTGTGGAGCAATTATGCCAGAATAACTTGAGATTCCTGTTGCTGAGCTTCACGGTAGATTGAGACATTAACTCTGGGTATCAGAGTTAGGAATTTAATAGTCTTTCTAAGTGTTTCTCCATCACAATAAACTTGGGAATTGATCAATGGGAACGTTACTATGACAAGACATTAAACGTATTGTTTTTTCCATCTTACAAATTTGCACTGTGGTTTGTACACATTCAATTACTTTTAAAGTATTGAAAATAAATGTATTTAGTTGGTAAATGTATTTAGTTGATGAAGATAACTACTTACTAAAAAATTTAAAGAGTACAAATGTACTCTTTGAACCCAAAATGCCCCATTCTCCAGGTGACATATTGGATATAAATGATATAGACTTCATGATATCTATGTACTTTAGTTATGTGGAAATATTTATATTTTGCAGAGTAACAATTCTCATCAAACTCTTTCTAATTTGATCTTCAGTATGTAGGATTATAGAATGTGTGTGTGTGCATATGGTTCTGTGTTGTGTTGTTTCAGGCTACCAAACATACTTTCTGGGGAACAATAAACTTGTAGGCATCAATCATTATAATCATGGTAGAAAATTCATTGTATCAATCAAGAAGATGATGTTTTTGTTTGTTTGGTATTGACAGATTCCAAGAATAACCTTCCCTCATATATCATCATTTTGAGAAAAATATTGCAAGCTTATATCCCTTATCCCATCTATACTATGTAGCAGCATGTAAAATATATCTTCAATTTATTTGGATGCCTATATATGTCACCTATTTTGATATATTGAACTAATATCCTCTTCTTTGTTCATAGACCTATGGTTTGGGGGATTTTGTAAATGGATTTGATTGTTCTGTGGAATGAATTTCACTTAGCCTCTTTCAATATAAGGCTAGAATTCATTGCAACTCTTTCTTATTTTTAACAGTCACTGATATTAATATTAAAACTAAATAATGATGGACATAAAATTATAACAACAAAATCCACTTTCTGAGATTGTATTCATAATGCAAAAATATCTAACATTCTTAATAAAATTGGTGAACATTGGATATACTAGATATCCTACGTTTGTTAGGAATATGTTCATTGATATGCTTTCACATAACTTGTGATTTGCCAATCCAATTCACATAGTAGTCTGGTGTTGTGCAATTTGGGATCAGTTACTGAGAAGATCACTGGGTATACCAAGTGCTGGGAATGCCGGATAGATAGAAATGGTAGTAGTATTTTTTAACTATCTCAGAGCTATGTTAGAGACTAGTTTTTCTAGCTAAAAACCAAGCAATCCTTTCTTTTCTCCTGAGAGTTGTAAAAATTGAGCACAAGCTGTCCTAAACTGTCCAGCTGTTATTTTCCCTTGTTTTCACAGAGGCAGAGATGTTCATCAGCTCCCTTAGTTCGTAGGAAGAGGTTTAAAGGCTCCATGGTGTTTTCCGTTACTTCACTAGCATCCTTCCTTTCTGAGTGATAGAAAGCTTTTCTTTCCCAGCTGCGGGAGTATTAATCTTCAAATAGTTTGAGTCATTACATACTACAATTAAATTGCATTATGGTATATTTATTTTATGATATTATATGATTTATAAATTACTATTGCATCATAACAGAATTTAATAGAAGTTTGATCTATTAAAGAGGGTCCTACATTGGGAGTAATGAGGCTTTGATTCTGATTTCCATGTTTTTGGGGAAAATTCTTTAATATTTCTGAACACCTCCCTGGTCTACCTTCCAGGTTTTTTTGTGGGTTTTTTTTTTGTGTGTCAGAATCAAAATAGAGTATACATTCTATAGAACCTTATAAAATAAATTTTAAATACTTTGTCATAATCTTATGCTATATTTACTAATTAAACATTTGTATTACATGTCTTATTTCTTCTGTACTGCTGAAACATCTTGCGTTCTCCTGAAAACTATTTGGAATTGCATTTGGTTATCATGGAAAGACCTAGCAGTAAAAATACAATTAGAGTTTGAATCCTTATGGATTCAACTTAACAGTACAGTGATGTTTTATGAACTGAGTTTCCTTGTATATTTATGATTCAATCAATCTCAAGGATCCTAAAAGTGCTTTTGTAATTTTACATGAAGCATTTTATAGTGACCCTTGAGTAAGACACACAATTTAAGAGTGCTAGCTCATATGAATAAAATGTAGTGCATAAAAAACCAACTCTGAGATAAATGTCCTGTCTTCCTTATGCTAATCAGCCCACACAGAAAAAAATAGATGCTCCCACATTCTAGTAAAATCAACCATGTTGAAATGGTTGTATGAAAACTATTAGAAATAAGTATTCAGCCTATGACAACATAAACAACATTTACTATGTTAATTATAACCATGTTTGAAATTGTGTGGGGAAAAAAAGGATATTTCTAATGCTCATTATCTATTATGATAGATGTAATAAGATTGTATTTCATAAAGATGGTATGGAAATTCAAAGAAAAGAAAGAAGGGACCTTTTTAATATGTTGGGCATTAATGTTAGGTAGTTCGTTGTGAACACAGTAGAGAGCCTTGGACAACCTACAACAAATAATCTAATTAGAGAGGAATTTGTAGCTTTGTCCTTAGTGTAGGGAGGGAGAGATAGAAAAAGCTACATAAGGTAAAACATAGCTCCAGGTTAAACACATGCTCAGTTGCTCTCATGTACTTTGTCTTGGACACTTTTATCTCTTGTATTCTCCAAGAAAGTCATTGTAGCAGGCTCAGCAGAGACAGGTCACTTTAGAGGAGAACCAAAAAAAAAAAAGTTTCAAAACATGCACCAGGAAAATGAAATCCATGACATTATTTAGCCAGACAAGGAGCAAGATTCAGAAACATGTCTCAAAAATATCGTTATTATGCATGAAAAATAACTGTGTATCAATGTAAAAATAAATTTTGAATATTATAATAAAAATAGGAAATGCAACTAAATGCAGGGTTGGATAAAGAGGTAAAAATTATGTTTTACAAATTCTCTCCTTTTTGTCTCTGATTTTGCGCCGTATATCTTGCATATACAATGTCTACAACAGTGCCTAGCTCTTTACTAAGAATACAATAAATATTTGGTACATGGGTGAATTCATGAATATAAGAGAGAAAGAAATAGAACACTTGCACTAAACAGTATTTTTGGCATGGTAATTGTGAAGAATTGCTGTTAGGAGCACAAACACAACAATTTCCAAGTACCTGTCCATGATAACTTCCAACCAAGCATTCTCTACCTCACTGGGTGATAGCTACTCTTCTAAGTCACTGAGGATGATGAGTCATTCATTTTATTATTCATTGTAGGATGAACCACTCTCATCCTTTTTAGCCCCTCAGAGGTGATATTAGTAAATGACAATCTCAAATTCTGTTTAATTATTTTCTTTTCTATTATGAAAAATTAATTATAGAAAATTCCTTTAAATAAATATGCACGCATATGAAGGAATTGCGTTGTCTTAAGGATCATCGCCTTGTTGAAAATGGAGAATTCAGACAAATAGTAATTACTGTCTGTTGACTTTGCTCCTAATTTTTCTACTTAACTGTGAGACATTAAAGAGACTCTTTGTACAAGCATACTCAAATTAACTAACAGAATTATCATCTATAAGAACACATTTAATGGAGGAACAATATATGAAACTAATCATTTTTTCCATTCTATTTGTAGAAAGCTATTTTTTTGTCTTATATTTGAAATATGTCCTGAGGGTTTATGTTGATTTAAAACCAAAGCTAAATATATCACTGCAGCATTATTCATAATAGCCAAGATATGGAATCAATCTAAGTGTCCAAAAACAGATGAAAGAATAAAGAAAACGTGATACACACACACACACACACACACACACACACACATTGGAATATTATTCAGCCTTAATAAAGAAAGTTTGTCATTTGCTACAACAGGAATAAACCCAGAGGACGTTATACTAAGTGAAATAAGCTGAGCATAGAAAGATAAATACTGCATGATTTTACTTATATGTGGAATCTAAAAATGTCCCACTCATGGAAGCAGAGTAGAATGGTATTTGCCAATGGATGGAGGATGAGGGAAATGGGGAGATGTCCGTTGAAGGGTATAAAACTTTAGTTATGCAGGATGAATAATTCTGGAGACCTTATGTACAGCATAATGAATATAGTTAACACTGTATAGTTTACTTGAAATTTGCCAAGATCTTAAATGTTCTCATCACACACACATGAAAAAAAATGACAAGTATCTAAGGTGACAAATAGGTTAAATTGATGATTGTGGTGATCATTTCATAATATGATTTTTCATAAAAAATCATCATCCACCATAAATATATACAATGTTTATTTGTCAATTATATTTCAATAAAGCTGGAAAAATAAACAAAAATGTGGGGAGAAAAGAACTAAATATTAATATAATTTAACTATTCTGATATTTTCTAAAATTCCCTAAGACCAATTTACCTGGTTCCCACAGGCAATGAGAAACTTTATTGAGAAATGGACAGAAGAGTGTTAAATATTCTTGCTCTACATTTTAATTTTTAGTTATACTTTTAATCTACACTTTTAATCTGCACAGATTTTCAAACTTTTTCTGAAAAGGCCAAATAGTAAATATTTTAGGCTTTGTGAGCCATATGGTCATACTACTGAACTTTGCCATTGTAGTGCAAGAGCGATCATAGGCAATCATAGACAACACATAAATGATTAAGCATGGCTATGTTCCAACAAAGTTTTATTTACAAAATCGGCAGAGAAAGAAAACAATCCACTCCCAGCCCTCATTTATTTCATCAATAAAAAATTCAAAGTTTCAGCGTAGAAGTAGCAGGGATATGAAAAGTATACAAACAAATGGCTGCTGAGTGTATGAATAAATATAAATATTTTGACCCACAAAGAGTCAAAGAAAGATAATTATAAACCTAAATAGGATTTTCTTTACTTTTTTCAAATTAGCAAACTTTTTATTATTTTCGGTGATAACTCTCTTTTTTCACAGGGCTATGTAATGGGCATGCAATAAATATTATTGGCTGTTTATTCACAGTAAATTAGTGAATGAATTAATGTAATGCAAATGTAACTACAGGTTGGTGTGTAAGTTTTAGAGTTCTTATTGAAAGTAATCAAAACATAGATATACAGAATCTTAAAATATTATTTTTAATTTGAAATTTGACTTTCAGACAATTGCAGAAATATAGAAATAGCTGAATACATGATAATTTTAATGGAACCATTTTAAAAAGCATAAAAGAAAACAATAAAATCAAATGTCTCACATACTGAGTGAAGGGTGGTATTAGAAAAATATACCAATCAGAAAGAGCAGCAGTTCTCAAGTTGGAATGAACTTGCTGTGTTTCAGAAATGAAAGGAAGGTCAGAGTAGCTGGGAAATAGCATTCATGAGAAGAGTGTTGTAAAATGAAATGAATCATGCAGGTCTTACAATGCATGTTTAAAGTCCTGGAATTTATCCAAAGAGCTATGAGAAATCATTGAAAAAAAGTTTAAGCTGGGGATTATGAAATAAAATGTGCATTTTTCAAGTGTTATTCTGGTGTCTGTGAGGAGAATAGATAGTAAAAGAGGGAAAAGAAGCTAAAGGGGACTAGTTAGTTAGAAGATGCTGCAGTTTTGCAGGTATATAGGCATCATTTTTGTTCACCAGCCTGTTTTCCCTCTCTTGGGACCATACATGGAAAATTGTAATTCTCAGACTCTTACTGCTGACTATTTGTGGGCAATGCATTGTTCGTGGAGGTGCATGTATCCTTTCTAGGCTCATATATTTCATTTCTGATTTGAAAGCCCCCAGTGATCTCTTTCTTACCATAATGATAGAGGAAGACGGTGAAGTATTGAGTTTGGTGGAACCACAACATTGAAGCATCCTGGATCAGGGATATGTGGCATGGGGCAGAGTTGCCTGAATTTAGAGCCAATGTAGTGAGAACAAAAAATAAATATTTGCTCTGTCAAGCCACTAAGCTTTGGGAGTTAACTAATACATCAAGTGAGAGAAGATGGCAGTTTAAATTTTGGTGGCAATGGAAAACCACGGGAGTAATTGAAACAACCTAGGGAGATATCTTAGAGGGAGAAGAAAAGAGAGCCTGGTATTCTCAAATCTCCCAGGGAATTCTCGTGAGGGGTCCCAAACTCAAATGCTACAGGGGCCAGTGATACAATGTGAGTAAGTGAAGCAGACATTGTAATAAGAACTGGAAACCAAGAGTCTCACCTAAATGGGATACTTACTCAATATGCTCGCATTTTTCCCTGGTATAACAATGGGCCCCAGATTGCCGTATTTTCTGATTTTTTAAGGATATCTTTAAATGAATATGTATGAATTTGAACTCTTTTAGTTTTTAAAATTTGCCTATTCATTTTACTAAAAATTAAAGAAAAAAATCAATATCTTGTGTAAGACAAACCTGGTGACCTGATCAAGTAAAGCCTGTGGACCACGGATTCACATCATCTCATCATCTGAATGTATTCAAATTTTATCACCCCATCATTATATTACATTTTTTCTGACTTAAGTCAGTTCTTTTGTATAAGGTGGCACATAAGAGAAAGTTGAGAAAATGCAGGGAGAGAGAGAGAGAGAGAGAGAGAGAGAGAGAGAGAGAGAGAAAGAAAAAATCAAAGCAGATGTTATTTATGGACAGCTGATCAAAAAGGACATATTTTCTCAAGAATCTGCTGTTATTTTACACATCCTAACACGTAAAACAGAGAAGAGGGTGACCTGATGCCAGTAATGATAAACTCCAAATAGAAGAGAGAAGAAGCAGATACAAGTTGTAAAATACTGATATTAAGAATATCTGAATTCTTAAATGAATTCTCCCTAATGAGTGCTAACTGAAATAGTAATAGGAAAGAGATTTACATTACAATGTAGTGAACATAAAAAAAATCATTATCAAGAAATAGAAAATCCTAAAAGATCTCAAAATGAATACAAAGTGACCTACAAGGTATGTCAATGAGAGAAAGAACAAAAGAAAGAAAGAAGAAAAAAAATCATTTTAAATTTAGATTGTCAGTTTAGAATGCCAATAATTGAGGTCAAAGTCCCAAAATGCATGGATCATTTGATGTCGTTTCACGCCCTTGTTCCAACAGCAAACATTGCTAATCAGTCATAGCATGCTTTCCCCTGAGCTGAAGTGTGGCCTGGGCACTTTTCCCAACATTGCACTTGGCATTGAGATGTACCATATTTTCCCTTCCAGAATGACTGATATGAAGTATGGAAGATGACAGATTTTCAGGCAGTTACGGTAAAAGGTTTCACCTCTGTGCAAAAAGAATCTCTTCCCTTCGTGTGGCACAGCTAGTCACACAAGTTTCATGGCCCAGTGATATCTGTACTTCCTCCTGGCAGGGTGTTCCTGCCACAGGGCAGTTTCATTCAGCTGTGACTATGCTCTCACTCAGTCTCCTTCTCTCTATCAGCTACTAGGTGTCAGTACTTTTCATACTTCTTTTCTACCTATGCTCACAAGATGCATGGTTCACAAGATGAGAGATAAAGTCTAGCATTTATATTTCTTTCAATACTGTTGTTATTATGGCATGTCTGACAGGTTTTCCTGGTTTATATAACAGATGTGATTTTACCCTGTTTTATACTATGTCCACTTTCACAAAAATGTAGGCGTTAGGAGAAATGTTACCATCATCCTTGAAATGTCTTCCAATGTCAACTTGGAATATTCTTTAATATTCTTAAACTATGCAAGGTTTTTCTAGTGGTCAGTGTTGGGAGAAAAGCACTTTATGCCCTAAGGCTACTAAGACTCTAAAATTATTATATTACAGTGCTTCTCAAATATTGCCATTAAAGTTGTTCTTGTGACAGGAGAGAATAAATGCTTACCTCTAGCTATCTTAAGGCTTGTCTTAAGCAGCCTTAAGAAGGAAAAAACACATTTCACCTTAAAAAGCATGCAAATATTTGCACACAGATGCTATATCAATGTAATTTTAATATAAAAGTATTTCAAAATCACCACAACTTAACCTAACACCCCAGAAAGAAGCACTATGTTTATTCTGAGAATTGATGTCCTTATACACTACCAGTTAACTCTGTCCTGAAAGGTACTGTACATTAGTTTGAAAAGCCAAGTTCTACGTCAATCATTAAATATGAACTCTATTTTTATTGCAATGTCAAATGAGTTGTACCGAAATGACAATAATAAAAAAAAAATCTCAATTTTATGGAAAGACATGACAATCCATTCAGAAAATCCCTGAAATTGCAATTTCTGCTATCAAGTCCACATTCATCTAATATTTATTTGTTTTGCATAACTACCAACAGCACAGGAAAGAAGAGTAACGGTAAAATATATCTAATAATTTGGACTTTACAAACAACAAACCAGCAACAAAATCAACTTATTTCTCCAACTGTACACGAAGTATTGTTTTCAGAATATGTTTCTAAATTCATAAATAATTTTTATATTAATAGAAATATGTGTAAACTATATACAAATGTAATGCAAAATAGTTAATATTCTACAGGTCATTTCACAATCGTGAACTGTAGAGTATTAACACAAAGCAATTGACAAGGAGTGCAAACTGAGATTGGCTAATGTCATTTTCTAAGGTAGGTAAGAAACTTTTTTCATAATGTAACATGCTCTATGTGCTCTCGAGTCTTAATTTTTATTAGGAGCAGCATTTGGAAGTATACCATTAACATATGTGATTTAGTCAAAAGGGCTGTAAAAACCAATCCTTAAATGATGTGGGTTTTTTTGTAAACAATTAATTATATGTTTTGCATGGTCTATTTATTTTACTCTTCAATATGTCCTTTGAGTTGAAATCAGAATTCTTTCTGAAAAATGAAATAATGCAATTAGCTCAAAGTTCTAACTTTGCTCTGCCATTTATTTTTGTTAGTGATTCATAAATCATTTGAAGCTATGAAAGAGTGGAGGTCTACAAGTTTAATTTATGTTATTGTTTATTTTTCAAGATTTAAAAATAATTTAAATTTGAGAGACAACAGAATGGAAAAGGATATGAGAGAACTAGAGCTCTTCTATGCTATAATCACTAATGATATAATTTTACAAAATCATTTAAGCTAAATTCTAACACCTATAATGTGATTGGAGATTAGCTTTACTTTCCTTCCAGTACTAAAGTTCTGTTTGCTGATACAATCACAATGCGGCACTGACAATTTTTCAGCAGGCTGATGACTTATAGTACAATATTTCAAGCAATGTAAATGATCAAAAGATTTTTCACAAAAACATTTTTTTGGCACTTTTTACTGCTTATTGGAAGTTTCTTGACAGTTGAGTTCATCAAAAGTGACAGCTAACAATTAATTGTATTTTTTTCCACTACAGATTCAAAGAAAAATACTGGCTGCAACCTGCATTTAAGATCCCAGGAAACATTGTTTTTTCTTAAGAAGGCATAGAATTTGGGTTTACCAAAGCAGCATGGGTTAATATTTTGATGTGCATGCTTGAAGGAATATGTGAAAGTCTAGAATCAGCCCATACAATAATGATAAGTTTAATAGGTGTTGTACAACTCAAGTCTTCAATCATACTTTAAATCATTCTTTTATAGAACTCAATATTAAAAAACCTTAGACCTAGTGTGTATTATTACAACTTTACTTCATTTACTAATGTCCTTTGACAGGTAATTTGGAAATTTTTAGAAAATTGTTTTTCGAACTTCACAATATAAACAGTAATCTTATAGTATATAATGCCACATCATGAAAATTTTACATGGCTTAGAATTTAATGATTTAACTTTGATGATATGCACTTAACTAGCATGCTAAATTGGGTGTCCTCCATGTAAACGCGATTATTGAAAGAAGTAAAGATTATGGGCATTGGTTTGGGGAATGGGCTACAGGCATTTTGCAGAGCCATTTATACACACTAAAATGGAAATATCCACTGACATGAGATATTATCAGTAATATTGAACTTTACTTTTTTTAGAGGCTAGTTATAAAGACAGAAAGAAATTTGAGAATGATGCTGCAAATAAATTTCTACACAGTTCATCATAGCAAGATGATGGATATAATATGATCTTATAAAATCTAATAACGTTAACATCAACATCTTTGTCAGCTGTTAGAGTCTATGGAGAGGGATGCAGAACAGCAGCTAATAAAAAAAATCTAGTTAAATCAAATGTTAATTAATATGTCCTAGGAGGTTTCCTTCTTGTGACCTATAATTGTATTGACAGATGGTGATTTATAAATGTAAATCTTCATTGTTACCAAACCCCTTGAAACAATGTCTTGATTTGTTTTGTCTTTTCTGCCCCTCCCTTCTCTTCTCGTACACACATACACACACATGAATGCATTCACACAGACAGAATCCTACAAACCAGCAGGGGTGCAATCAACATATCCCTGTCAACACAAATCTTTTGTGTCTGCATTTGTATCAGAAATGAAGCTTGATAAGGGCAAAAGAAAAATTCACATAAAAAGACAGAGACAAAGCAATGAATAACAAATGCAAAGCTAAATATTAGGAATAGTTTAGCAAGGTATAATTTTCCGTTCATCCCACTTTCAAACTCTTGCTTTTTGCTGCTGCTGTGTTTACTGCTGGAAATAAGTATTCAAGTCTCTCTTGCTCTCTTTTAAAAGGTTTAGAAATGCAGTCTTTTTGAAATTATTTTCAGAAATTCTATTTTTCAGTAACACTTAGAGAGATGACACAGTTGTCCCTTTACTTTTGGGTTTTTATTTTTCACGGTAAAGAGTGAATTCTAAAATTATAAAATAAATCACAGAATAAAGCAATAGAAAACAAATGTATCTCTGGGGTAAATCTATTGCTAACATTTGCTGAACGTCATTACAGATGTTCTCTGTGCGTCTATATGTAGAGAAGGATGACTATATTCATGCATGCACACATGGATGGATGGGTGGATGGATGGAAAACAAGTAGACAGACTGAGAGTTAGACAGATTTTAAAATAAGATTGCACTTTAAAAGATAATTTTAAAAAGAATCATTAAATGAAAGCAATTTCTCTTTCTTAGCAGGATAGCCTTAGGGTTAAGTATTTGCTTGAGTCAATTTTCTTTAACCTAAGCCATATGTCCCAAAAGCACATATGTTAAAGAAAAGAAGAGTTTGGTTTGGGCTGAATGTTGTTTCTGAAAATTCTAGGGGCCATGTTCACTGCTTCTATAGAACTGCTTAAACCCTAATTCCTGGGCAATGCAATGGCCCCACCAGTCTTTCTGTGCTGTTTCTTTATAGAGGCGCGCGCACACACACACACACGCGCGCGCGCGTGCATACATACAAACACACATACATAAAACAAATACAGTAAGTTTATTCTATTCAGTCAGGGTTCATATCAGTGTCACAAGTTCTGGCTCACTTTCCCAATTCCTAAACATGCCTAAGAAATGCCATAACCGGAAGCCATCTATTCCAGTATCTTCCCTGGTAGTAAGAGTATGCAGCACCATCTATGCTCACTGTTTTTGCCCCACATTTCCTATAGCAGCTCACGCATAACTCATGCACCTCCATTCCAATCAACTTTGAGACAGGAATGCATTAGTAAAAACTCTCAAGCTTAACTCCACTCATCTACTGTTTGGCTGGAGGAAGGCCACATAGTGTTGCTTCGGAATCTTTTGTTTCTTTCATTAATAGCCGCATTTTTTCCTTTGATATTTTTTCTCTTGCTTGTTTGATATTGATACATATAGGAAATTTTTATTTTAAAATGTCCTCATGTATCGAGGAATAGAGCATATATATAATTCTGTTTTATTCTACCCCATTCACTCCAGGCCAAGGTTTTAATATTCTGTTGTGTTTGCATACATGCATGTGTGCACACACACACTCGGACACAGATGTATTTAGATTGGAGATATGTTATACTACTTGCTAAATCCTATTTCAGACATTTATTAGATAAAATTTTTACTTTGTTCTAAAGAAAAAAGTGCCCACCAAATTATAATTTATGCTTCCTCACCGTTTATAAACTCATGTTATACATCATTTCAGCCAGGTGTAGGCAAGTTAATCACAATCTCAGCATGCTTCACTAACTTCAACATTATTTCTGAAGGATTGTAAATTCTTCCCCTAATCCAGATCCTCTATCCCAGATCCAAGAATAACACACAAAAAATATTCTGCGATTCATTAACTAAATGTTATTCAACGAGCTATTTTTTTTAAACCTACAGTTTTATTATTATAAATAATTGCTGGATTCACTAAGTAAACAGAGAACAATAAAAGTCTATAAAACATAATATTAAAATTAAATTAAAATCCCATAATGAATGACAGCTGAATGATAATAGTGGATTATATTACAGTAAGGCGAGCACTAACCATGGGGATCATTTTTCAGTTTTAATATTCAAATGACATTGCAAAAGCTACCCATGGCTTATGCCTTTAACTATTTTATATTGACATCATTAATCCACATCAAGCATTTCGGCATTGTAAAGTTCTTTATCATATAAAATGTTACTGTCGCTTGATTGAATTGATTTTTATTTTTCTCCTTCTCTCTCAAGGGGTAAGATCTCTGTGCTATTTGTTTGTAGACTAACTTCTGGGGTGTATTGAGGGCTGTTTCAGGGGAGAAGAATGGTGTTCATTTACTGGTATTTCTTGTGTGCTATAACTGCAGACAGATCTGTTAGTGTTCTAGAAAAAAAAATCCTCAGAATCATACATACATAAATGTCATTAATACAGACACTAGCACCTAGAAAGGTCATTGACATATGGGTGACCACTGCCAGCTTCTATTACGTTAGCTCCACCAGATGGAGTGACTGAGGGCAGCCTTAACCACGTCTCAATGGCAGGGACAGACAATGAAGCGTCTTAAATCAAATTAACTGCACAAAATGTGGAACAGCCTAGCATAGGGTAGTGACATAGGACCCAAACTAGACCAACGTTATGGAGGAGAAATTTTTCATGACAGATTGCTCCCTTTAGAAAAATATAAGCAAGAGGACAATGAAAAGCATTTTAAAGTGCTCAATAAAAAGGACTGATCTAGAATATTATGCCTAATGAAAATATCTTTCAAAAATGAAGGTAAAATAATTTCAGATGAAAAAGAAGCCTGGAAAATTTGTCTGGGCTTCTTAAAGCTGTCTTAAGAGAAATGGTAATGTAATTTAATCATGCTAAAGGGATGTGATATCATAAGGAAACTTGGATCTATGTCAATGATGAGGCTTGGTCAACATAAATATATGGGGAATTGTAAAAGGTTTTGCCCTCATTCCTTAATTTGTTCAAAATGGTTTGATAAGAGAAACTTTATATTATGGGGTTTATAGCATAAGTAAAGTTAAAGGACTGAGAGCAGTAAATAAAAATATATTGTTAGAATGTTCTCACTTTAAATGTGGATAATATGATATCAAGTCAAGGTACACTGTGATAAATAAAAGATGAGTATTGTAATCACTGGAGCAACCACTAAAACACAAATAAACTAGAGTGTAGCTAAAAAACTAACACGCTGTCATGGAAGGCACAAGCAGGAAGCCTGGGCAGCATGGACGTGGTGCTAACTCTGCAGGTGCACAGAGTGCCCAAGCTGTGGTGGCATGGCTCCTTCCACCTAGATTTCAAAGGATGCCTTGCAGAGCTGCAGGACCCAGGCAGAGCCACATGAGTGGGGCTGTCAGGGGAGCCCCTACTAAGGTAATGCTTAGTGGACCTCTGGGGGCAGGGCCAAATCTGAGACCCCAGAAATGTAGAGCCACCAACATAGAACAACACCCTGAGAGAGCTGCAGGCCCTGGACTCGAACCCATGAGAACTGCTGCATGGGCTGTGCCTGATGAAGCTGTGTAGGTGGGCCTCCCAGGCCCTTGGGGACCCAACCTCTGAGTTAGTGTACCAAAAGGCAGGACATGGAGTCAGATTATTCTCAGGCCTCAAAATTTAACATCTTTTGCCTTGTTGGGTTTTGGACTTACCTGGGACCTGCTACCCCTTTCTTCTTACCTATTTCTTCCTTTTGGAATGGGAATGATGATCCTATGGCAGTTGCACCATTGTATTTTGGAAACACATAACTTGTTTGCTTTCACAGGTTCACAACTGAAGAACAATTTGTCTGAGGATGAAACATACTTTGAATCTCATCTGTACCTGATTTAGGTGAGACTCTGAACTTCAGACTTTTCAGTTGGTGCTAGAACCAGTTAAGACTTTTGGGGCCGTGGGAATGAAATGAATGTATTTTTCATTCATTGAAATGACATGAATTCATGGAGAGTAGAGGTAAATGCTGTGGTCTGAATGTCCCCCCAAATTCAAGTGTTGAAATTTAATACCTACTGTGGTGGTATCAAAGGTGGAACCTTTTGGAAATTGATTAAACCCTGAGAGCTCTATGCTTTATAAAAGAGCTGGAAGGAACAAATTTAGGCCCTTCCTCCCTTTTTGTCTCTCCATTTCTTCCATCGTGTGAGGACACCTGCAGGGTGCCCTCTATGAGGAATGGGCCTTCACTTGACACCAACCCTGGTAGAGCCTTGATCTTGGACTTCCCAGCCTCTATAACTATGGAAAATAAATTTCTGTTGCTTATGAATAATCCATTCTCATGTATTTTATTAGAGCAGCACATATAGACTAAGACAGGGGTTATGAGGGTGGAGTCTCCATGCTGGAATTAGTGTCCTTATAAGAAAAGGAAGAGAGACCAGAGGTTTCTCTCTCTTGCTCTGTTTCTACCCTGTGAGGACATAGGGAGAATGTGGTTTTCTGCAAACCAAGAACAGGGCCCTCATTAGGAAATGAATTGGCCAGAATTTTCATCCTGGATTTCCCAGCCTTCAGCACTGTGAGAAAATAAATTTCTATTGTTTAAGCCATCTAGTCTATGGAATTTTGTTATAGCTATCCAAGCAGACTGAGACATATAGATGCTTATTTTATTCTTTATTATTTTTGTCACTCAAAGGAAATAGAAACAACAACAAAAAACCTCACAGAGATAGATTACTGATTTATATATTCCTAGCCTTAAATATACATATGTATATACAGTCTTAAAAAGACATGTAGTTTACATATGTAAGTATATATATATACATATATATATACGTACACTTACATATATATCATTTAATACAAAATACTATTTTTAGATTCTAGCTTAAATAACTGTGGGATATTTTGATAAAGTAGAAGTTCTGAATTATAGCCATCTGTATTATATTTCGTCTTCGAATGTTTCTTGTCAGTGTTTTATAGACCATTTGATTAGATTCATAACTTTTTTTTTTAATTGGGGGAAAACTACAAAGCATTTATAGAACACTGTTTACAGTCACAATTTGTAGTGAGCTGATTTCCCAAAATACATTACCACTCAAGTTGACTTATCTTGTTACATTCAAAAACCTGCTCTGTCAAAGTAGTCCAGAGAGTACATACATAGTGCTCCAACTGTATCTACATACAACCCACACTCCATTTTAAGTGTACAATTAAATGATTTTCAGTGAATTTACCGAGGTGTACAGTTCATCACATGAATCAGTTTTTGAGGAATTCCTTTCCCCTATTGAGACCCCTAATTCCGCTCCCCAACTACTTTCCAAGCATATCCCACCCCTCCACAGTGTCCCCCCACGTTTTTGCAATAGCTATATGCCATCTATAGTTTTTAGTTAATAATCACTTTTCATTTTACTTGCATTTAAAGAACACAATTGAATATTTTAAG
>CAUYRT010026940.1:0-36968 GCA_963574885.1 Lepilemur ruficaudatus
GTGTACCAAGAAGAAGTACATGGGGGTGTGAAGTCTAGAGTCCAGGCAGATGAGCCCCCAAATAATCCCATTTCCCATCATGGTGAAACTGTAGAATAGCAGAAAAACTCCAAAGAGGAGCAACTCCATGGCTGGGTCAGCCTGGAATCCCAGTAGGATGACTTCCGTGATCTGCGTCTGGTTGCTCTCCATGTTCTGTGACAGATAAATACTGTGATGCACTTGAGACAGAAATTTCAAAGCTGAGGAGTAGAAAAGGGAAAATAAAAGATATTTTATGACAGAGTATGACTTTACACCAGAGGCCACAAATCAGTAATTCATGGGCCCATCCTGTGGGTTGGGCCACAGGCCCAAAGTCCTGTGGGGTTGACCTGCAAATTGGCTTTTAGAGATATTGAAAAAGTGTAGTTATTGACCAATATTAAAAATTAGGAGATTTCACATAAAAATTGGGGTCTGTGTCTTCTTGGAGAAAATAAAAGATTTGTCATTTCATGATATTCATTGTAAGCAATAATCAACTAAAGCTAATGAGGTGACAGAGGCACCTCTTTCATTTAGTTCTGTTTCAGCCAATCTTTATTTTCTCCTGGAAACTGAGCTTAGTGACAAATAACAAGTTTATCATTGACCTACACTAATGATTATGTATTTAGTCAAGAAGAAAATGAAGATTTATGTTCAAGATGGGTTCCTAATTTCTCCTCTACTTTAAACACCTGGCTATGAGAGATAAAATATAAAATACAAACTGCAAAGAGTTAAAAATGAGACAGATCCTTCATACACCACAAGCTAATCAGAAACATAATATGCTCCAAGTCTAAAAGAAAAGAGTTCTGGAACTCAGTTTTTATGAGGTCAAGACAAGTTATCTGGAGATGGGTACTGATGTAATGGTTTGAAGCTAAGGGCTTGAGTTATGCTCATGAAAGACGGTTTAAAACAGCTTTTGAGTTTCTGGGTAAGGTGACTTTTGAGAAGTCAATGTGCTTCCTGGCTCTATAATTTGATTAACAGAGCCTTAGAAACTATCATAAGACCTGATTTTGTTGAGGGGCCCATGGAGCCAGGTGAAGAACAGCAAAAGCAAGACAGCGAGGGGAAAATAGGAGGAAAAATCAAATTGAAATCAAGGTAATAATGAAAACAAAACCCTTCCACTCAAAATATGCCCCCCAAAACACATTTTTTAAAAACACACAAATTTCATGCTAAAGAGGAAAAACAAACAATTGGAAGCTTAAATTCATTCAAGATGAAACTAAATGTGTAGAACAATCTTCCAAATACTCTAATATAAGGATGATTAGGATGTTGTAATAGATTAATGAAGACATAGTATTTACTAAATGCTCCATAAATTAAGAGAAATAAACAAAATAGTCATGAAAACACAACTAGTGTATAAAAACAGATCAATTACAGACCTTTGCAATAAGAAACAGCCACACAAGTTTTAAAAAAAATAAAGATAATTTCCAGACCTATCATTAAAGGAAGGAGGTTGTATATTAGAAGATCTCATGAAATAATCCACCCAGACTTTAATACTGATAAACAAATGAATAATACTTTGAAAGTACAGTTTAGAGACATGAATAATTGCTTGAGAAGTTATACTTAGATATGATAAAGTTTCCTGAGCAAAATAACGGAGAAAATTGGGAAGAAACAATATTTGAAGAAATTTCACCAAAAATGTTCCAGAATTGAAAATAAACTGTCTTTAAATTTTTAAGAAAAAAATGAATTTCATTAGAGTATAGTAAATAAAGAAAAATGTACACTCAAGCAAATTAAAGAATTTTTTGTAACTGAATATGACAATCTTTATATCAAAAAATGTACTCTAAAGAACAGAATAAGATAAATTCTCAGTAAATGTAAATTATCAACAATTATCTCTCAGACAATTGTGTTTCCTTCATACTCTACATTTCACTGTGTCTAGACCTTCTGGAAACACTATTAGATCAATAGTGTAGTCAATCAGCCTATTTTCTTTGTCTTTTAACTACTGTTTCATATTTTCCTGGAAGTTCTAGCTAGAGCAATCAGACAAAGAAAAGAAATAAAGGGCATCCAAATTGGAAAGGAGGAAGTCAAATTAAACTTGTTTGTATACAATATCATTTTATATTTAGAGAAACCTAAAGACTCCACACACACACACACACACACAAAAACCTATTAGAATTGATAAACAAATACAGTAAAGTTATAGGGTACAAAATCAACATACAAAAATCAGTAGCATTTCTGTATGCCAATAGTAAACATTCTGAAAAAGAAACCGAGAAAGTAATCTCATATAAAATAGCTACAAATAAAATATTAATAAAATACCTAGGAATAAACTTAATCAAAACAGTAAAGATCTCTATACTGAAAACTATAAAGCATTGATGAAAGATATTCCATGCTGATGGATTGGAAGAATCAATATTGTTAAAATGTCTGTACTCCCCCAAGCAATCTACAAATTCAATGCAATCCCCATCAAAATACCAATGGCATTCTTCACAAAAATAGAAAAAAAAAAATCCTAAAATTTATATTGAACAGTAAAAGACCCAGAATAACCAAAGCCATCCTGAGCAAAAAGAACAAAACTGGAGGAATCACATTACAACTTCAAATTATACTACAGAGGTGTAGTAACCAAAACAGCATAGTATTGGCATAAAAACAGATATATAGACCAATGGAAGAGAAAAGAGAACTCAGAAATAAATCCACTCATCTGTAGGGAAGTTAACTTCAAGAAAGTTACCAAGAACATACAGTGAGGAAAGGACAGTCTCTTCAACAAATGGTGCTGGTAAAACTGGATATCCACATGCAGAAGAATGAAACTAGACCCTTATATCTCACCATATACAAAAATAAAATCAAAATGGATTAAAGACCTGAAGCCACGAAACTACTACAAGCAAATATTGGGGAAATGCTTCAGGACATTGGTCTTGGCAAGGACTTCTTGAATAATACCCCCAAAGCACAGGCAACCAAGGCAAAATTGGACAAATGGGATCACACCAACCTAAAAAGTTTCTGCACAGCAAAGGAAACCATCAACAAAGTGAAGTGACAACCCAAAGAATGGGATAAAATATTTGCAACCTACCCATATGACAGGGTTTAATAACTAGAATATATAAGGAGCTCCCACAAAAATCAAGTAATACAAATTAAAAATGGGCAAAGGATCAGAATAGATATTTCTCAAAAGAAGACATACAAATGGTCAATGGGTATATATAAAAATGCTCAACATCATTAGTCATCAGAGAAATGCAAATCAAAACTATAATGAGATATCATCTCACCCCAGTTAAAACATCTTTTATCAAAAAGACAGGCAATAATGAATGCTGGCAAGATTGTGGAGAAAGGGTAGCCCTCAGACACTGTTGTTGGGAATGTATATTAGTGCAACCTCTATGGAGAACAGTACGGAGGTTCCCCAAAAAACTAAAAATAGAACTATCATATGCCCCGGCAATCCTACTGTATATTCCTCAATAAGAATAAAAGTAAACCAAGAGGTAAATCAAATATATAAACACAATATTAACACATAACTTGAAAAAAAAGTCTTGGTAAATTTGGTAAATAATGGGGTATAAAATAATTGTTTTGGTGTTTTGCAAGGGTAAAATTAAATCTTTTAAAAACAACAAGTAAACAGAGGAAGGAGAAAGTTTGATAAGTGAAGAATGCTAAGATTCCTGATGAGAATTGAAATCCTGAGTCACTGTAAAGTTGTTAAAATAATTTATTAAACTTGGATATTAGCAATTAATGGGAATCATAAAAATAACAGAATCTATAGTTTCTAAATTTACAAGGTAAATAAAAGAAACTTAGGAGCATTATCAATCCAACCTTAGGCAGCATGCAAAAAAGGAGAAAAAGAGAAGCAGATAAATTTTTTGATAAACAGAAACACAAAATAAGCTAGCAAAAATAAGTGTATGTATATTGATTATCACATTACATGTAATTATAGGACACAAAAAGACAGTTAACCGTATTAGGTGAAAAACAGAAAATCAAGTTATAAAATCCTTACAAGAGGCCGGGCGTGGTGGCTCACGCCTGTAATCCTAGCACTCTGGGAGGCCGAGGAGGGCAGATCACTCAAGGTCAGGAGTTTGAAACCAGCCTGAGCAAGAGCGAGACCCTCTCTCTACTATAAATAGAAAGAAATTAATTGGCCAACTAAAAAATATATACAAAAAATTAGCCGAGCATGGTTGCGCATGCCTGTAGTCCCAGCTACTTGGGAGGCTGAGGCAGAAGGATCATTTGAGCCCAGGAGTTTGAGGTTGCTGTGAGCTAGGCTGAAGCCAGGCACTCACTCTAGCCTGGGCAACAGAGTGAGACTCTTGTCTGAAAAAAAAATAAAAATAAAAAAATAAAAAAAATAAAATCCTTACAAGAATCACACCTAAACCACTTGAACACAATTTCTCTCTCTTTCTCTGCCCACCCCCCCAACAATGAAATAATGTAAAACATATTCCAGGAAATAGGAACTGGTAGTAGCAATCTTGCTATCGTGCCACAGCATGTATAAGCATATAATAAGCATATAGGAGATATTATACAATAATAATAAAAAGAAAAATCCACCAAGAATATAAAATTCAGAATTTATTCCCTACAAAAGACTGCAAACTTCAAATAGAAAAGAATTTCCTTAATCTGAAAAAGAGTATCTGTAAAATCTACAGAAACATTATACTTAATGGGGAAATGTTAAAAGCTTTCCTACTGAGTGAGAAAATAAGCCTACGGTGCTCCACTAACACCACTTCTATTTAATGTTGATTCAAGAACAGCCAGTAATAAGTGAAAAGGAAGAAGGAAAGGGCATAAGAATTAAAATGGAAAGTATCAAATGTCATTAGTCACAACACCACAATTGTATATGTAGAAAAATTTTAAACTCAATATATGAACTATTAAAATTAACAAGTGAATTTACAAAATTTCTGGATACAAGGTCAATGTACAAAATTAAGAAAATATATGTACATATACACACACACTTGTAGAATTGTGTTTCTAGACTGGAAATTTTGTAAAAACTCTAAATCTCTCCAAATTGATCTATGCTTTCAATGAAATTCAATCAGAATACCAGCAAGATTTTAATGGGTAGAAATTAACAATCCAATTCAAAATGTTATATGAAAATGCAAAAGGTCCAGAACAGCTTTGACAAGAAAAATGAGTAGAAGGACTTTATTGACTACCAAGCGTTACTGTAAAGCCATAGTAACTCTGTAAATGTGGCAGTGGAACCAGGAAAAACAAATATACCAATGACACAGTGTGGTCAACTAAAAAATCCAGAAACACATCACACACTTGATCTGAGACAAAGGTGGCCCTGGTGTTTTCAATAAATAAAATAATGCTGGCTCAGCTAGCTATCCACCTGGATGAATACTACAATACGGCCCTGCCACACACCATGCACGAAAATAAATTTTAGGTTGATTTTAGATCTAAATATGAAAGATGAAAACAAACTTTCCACAATACAAATCTTAGTGTAGGAAAAATTTCTTAAACAAAATCCAAACAGATTAGATCATTTCATATAATGTTACAAATACTGATAGGATTCTGTTTTCCTTTTGCATTTTTAAAATGTAAGAACAAGACATTATTTTTTAAACTGCTTCTCAAAAGTGATTTTAAATAAATGTAAAGACAGTAAGAATGCATTTAACTTTGTTTATTTTTAAAAAGCAAATGTTTTCACTGAATATGTTGCCAGGTACATGTGAATCAGAGAAATTGCTTTTATGGTAGAGATATTTCACCGTATTTCCACCAGCCAGAACCTTTCTCTCAAATTTATTAAGTGACGCTGTAGTCAAGTTGTTGCACTCCAGGATCTGATAAAGGGTTTCCCTAGGATGAGGACGACCATCCCTGGAGAGTAAGTTTGGAACATCCATCAGTAGAAGCTTATCTGCCACCTGTACAGGGGGCTCCATTGCAACCGGAAAACAAAACAAAACAAAACAAAATCCTTATCAAATATCTATGGGACCTCTTCCCGGCATTTATTAACATATCCCTCCAGGGAAACAAAGAAAAAGAACCCTAATGTTCCTCACTTTGCTGGCTGGAGGATATTTCTAGGATGTAGTAGAAGCAGATGATTCTCAGTAGAAGAAGAAAGAAAGATGGTTCACAGGAAAAAAATCACATAATACCTTGAGCTTCACCTTCTTCATGTGTAAAAAGAAACAGCAGAAATATAGAAATGACTCTTATGCGCCTTTCAGTCGCATACCATGAGCCAGGGACATCCACCACCACCAGCCACTTCAAGTAGGTGTGACCAGAAGGCGGCGGGACTAAGAAGAGTCTGAAATGGATGTTATGTTTTGACACCGTAGATATCAGATGTCACTCGGAGACCCCGCACGGTGCCAGGAAGGGGTCTGCATGAAGGTGTTTTTTTCTTTCTTTTCCTAAACCTGAAGATTTCTGCCAGCCCTCTGCCCTGCTCTTCTCCTGTAAACCACTAATCAGTGTATAAATATGATTCATACAAAAGAAAATGCTATTTCTGGTATTTTCTTCAAATTGCCCTTGAATGTAGAGGAAAACTCACAGAGACAGGGAAAGGTTGCTTCTGAACCACCTGCTTCTGAGGCAGGTTCGATGGACAATGAATCCCACGTACCCTTTCTGTCCTGAGGATTGGAACAGATCATGGGTGCTCGGGGGACTTCTAGATGTGAAGGCTTTATATTCTGGTCACTTAAAACCCAGCCCATTCCCAGGAGACATACATGTGGAGTCCAGGGAGCAAAAGGCATAGTGTCTTCCCACCATTTTGTGTCTTCCCTACAGAGCAGTGTAACACCTCTGCCTCTGCTCTCCGCTGTCCAGCTGTGTGTGTGTGTGTGTGTGTGTGTGTGTGTGTGTGCGAGTGTACACGTGTGCTCCTGCTCATGCAGAGAAGTGAGAACTCAGGAAGAGTGGCAGAGGTGTTCCTGTTCAGGAGAATCTTGGCATAAAAACTTCACAGATATAAGTCATACTACATAGATTATGCCACACAGCAAGTCCCCGAGGATCTGGACTGACACTGTGCCTGCCTCCTCACCCCCCTTTCAAAAAGTTTGAAATTTCCTGGCATAATAAATGTGCCCCCCCATGGAGCTTGTTAAAACAGCACCTCAAAGGACTATGTCTTCTCTAGGGAGAGAACAATGTTGGTCTGCTGAAAAGTGTTATTGTGAAATGAATTATCAAAAATTTCCATTGCAAATATATTTTTAAATTTGGAAACTCATAGAGATTGAATCCTATTTCCTCAGTGCTCTCCTGCCTTCCTTAAATTTCAAGCTACTCCCTATTTGTCTCATATTTCAAACATATGGTTCCCACCCCCTCCCCCACGTATACCTTGTACATCCTAGGTACATCCCGTCTAAAGTAAATTTTAGACTAAATTCATTTTTTACCTCTCTATTCTAAGCAATTTGATGTTCTATGAAAATAACATGGCAAGTGACATGTCTGCCAAGTGGACAACAGACTTGGAGAGAAATGCACAGTCGTGATGACCAAGATCATTTTTAAATTGATGATTATCCACCTCAACTGGACCCTTGTTTAAAGAGGATGATGCTAGGACAATCTCTTAAAAAAGTATATTTGAAGTACAATATGATATCCTTCTCATCAATCCCTACTTGTCATTTCCAAATTTTTCTTTTTGCAAATTTTATTTTAGAGAGAGATATTAAAAGGAACTTATAATACAGGAATTGTTTTGGTTAGAAGGAAGAGTCTGGGGCAGCTCTCCTGGCTGACTTTCTATTTTCTGGAAGGGATTCAGATAAGTCCCCATAGCCCCAGTAGTGGTGGTGGATGCAAATGTAAGAAACTAAGGCCAGAGCTTTCACAGGGAAACCCTTGCACCTAAAACACCTGCATTTTTAACCTTTTTTTTGGTCATATGATCATGTCTATATACGGGATATCCTAACAAAAGAGATGCTTTATGAGAGAAAGTCCATATATTTGCCCCATCAAAATATCTTTTAACAAAAAACCTTATTTAAAAATATTTCTTTTACAAAGTTCGAGTCTTTAGAAGGTTTAAGTTATACTTAATTTGAAGAGTCAAGCACTAAAAGTGTCTTTATACATCCTTTCCCACTACCTCTTCACTATAATTTTCTTCCACTTCATAATTAAGTGGAAGAGGTTCATGTTTGAGTAAAAAGGTTATTCGACTTACCTCAAATATCTTAATGTAAAATCAAATTGTTCCTGTTAATTTCCAGCTCTCATATCATTGGTCAACTACCCATCACAGCAGTTACATCCATTCTAATTTGCCAGGATGGTCTCTCCAAGTTTTGATCTTTCTCCCTAGGAGATACTTGACCAGACCAATGAGAGAAAACATACAGTTCTTCCAGGGACTCTCAGTTCCTTCCATTCTGCTCTCTTCCCCTCAGCTCTGCAGCCCATGGATCTCTTTTCCCCCTGGACTCCACAAACAGAGAAAAAGGGATAGAAAAAGCTCCCATCTGTCTATTATGTTTATTAGCATGACATTTGCTGAGGGTTTCTAATTGTTGTGAGTTGCATCACAGTTTATATTTTCAATTCTCTTTCACTTAAATCCATGGTTCATGCACTTCCTAATCTGATTATGCCTTAGAAAACATCACTATCATAAGAATACATACAAATATTTTAGATGTAAACCTGTTTTTAAAGGAGATGACACTTGCTGAGTCAAAAATACCTAAATAAAAACTGTTATCAACCTCTGCTAACTCCTGTATCTTAAATACTCTACAATTATTTGTCTTTTTTCTATAAAATTTTGCCTATAAGTCCTGCTTACAGGACAAAATAATACAAATTTATTTCCTCTTATTCAGAACATTTCACATAACAACATTAAAAGTGTGTACACAACTAATATATAGATATTTTCAGCCGAGTGTGTTGGCTCACACCTGTAATCCTAGCACTCTGGGAGGCCGAGACAGGAGGATTGCATGAGACCAGGAGTTTGTGACCAGCCTGAGCAACATTGCAAGACCTCATGTTTACAAAAATTAGAAAAGTTAGTTAGTCATGGTGGCTCACATCTACAGTTCCAGCTTCTCAGGAGATTGAGGCAGGAGGATCACTTGAGCCCAGAAGTTTGAGGCTGCAGTGAGCTATGATGATGCTACTGCATTCTAGCCCCCACAACAAAGTAAAACCCTGTCTCAAAAAAAAAAAAAAAAAAGATATTTTCATTAATTGTGTAGCACCAACCTTAAATCCTAGGGAAAGAAAAGCAGAATGGGCTTTCATGGGAGATAGTCACAGGAAAATTTCAAGAAGATTGAAAGGATGCCTCAGGTGTCCTGTGTAGGTATTGGATAGATGACTTCTCAGACCCCATTAAACCCAGTTATTTTATTATTTTGTAAGGCTTTCATGAAGTTCCCTCCTTTTCAAGCATCCTCATCAGAGCACCTTTGACTTCTTTGTTCCTCAGACTATAGATCAGGGGGTTGAGCATGGGATTGAATAGGCTGTGAAACAGCAGAAGATATTTCTTCTGCTCCTCAGGGTTCCCATATTGGGGCCCAACATACATGATAATAGCTGTGCCATAAAAGAGTCCAACCACACAGAGGTGGGAGGAGCAGGTGGAGAAGGCTTTCTGGCGCCCCTGCCCTGACTGGATCTTTAGGATGGCACAGAGAATATGAATGTAAGATATCACAATTGAAGAGAAGGGTCCCACCAGCACGGATACTGCCCCAGCCAAGACCATGATCTCATTAATGTGGGTATCTGCACAAGCAAGTTTGAGAACAGCTATAATTTCACAGAAAAAGTGATTAACTTTCTGAGGTCCACAGAAGGGCAATGGTAGGAGTAACACTAGATGTACAATAGCCAAGAAGACTCCTAAAATCCAGGAAGTGATGGCCAGAATGATGCAGACTCTCCAGGTCATGATGGCAGAATATCGGAGGGGGTGGCAGATGGCCACATACCGGTCATAGGACATCACCACCAGGAGAAGACATTCAGTATGTGCAAAACTCAAAAAGAGAAAGGTCTGCATCAAGCAGCCAGCGAAGGAGATGGGCTTGGCTGGATCCAGGAGGTTCACCAGCATCTGGGGCACCGTGTTGCAGGCGTAGGCGATGTCAACAATGGCCAGGTGTGAGAGGAAGAAGTACATGGGGCTGTGCAGTCTGGAGTCCAGGGAGATGAGTCCCAGGATAACCCCATTCCCCAGCAGGGTGAGGACATAGAACAGGGAGAAGAGCCCAAAGAGAACCATCTGAATCTTTGGGCCAAGTGGAAATCCCAGGAGAAAGAACTCTGTGATGGAAGTCTGATTTTCCCCCATTTCCCTGTGAAAGAGACAGTGGAGCTCACCAAGTCTGAATGTCTGAGGCAAGTGTTTAAACACAGTGCAACTGTGTGTGTCATTGTTTGAGTGTTTCCTAAGGAAACACCTTCGGTGATATTTTGACATCTTAGTCACTTACTAAGAAAACTATGCATAACAAACGAAGCAGAAGAAAATCTTGTCACCTATGATAAATTCAATGCTAGTGTTATATTACAATATCCAGTAAATCTTATTGTATTTCCAAACCAACTTTCACCCCAGTTCTAAACATGTTAATACTTAAATTGCCTTGATAGCAGTGGACACGTTCCTCAGTTTGTGATGATTATATCAGATGTTCACCTGTGTATTTCTACATTGCAGTGTACATGTATCCACATGTGTGAATGTGTGCTGGTATCTATATATCTACATATGAGTGTGGGAAGAAGGATGAGGAGCATGTCAATAATCCTTCTATCAGATTTTCTCACAAATTTGTGCCTTTAATATATGAATTATTTGTTAGACTTGTGATCTTTACTGATACCATAATCTTGAATCAAGTTGAGAGAACAGCAGCTTGCCACAACTTGGGATTTAAATAGAGACCTTTGTCTTTGACTTTGTACCCACAAATGACCCACTGTTCATGTTGTTTCATAATCAGAATGTAGTTACCTGTCACCCTTCTTATACTCTACATGTACATTTATATTCTATATTTGTGTATATATTTTTTCTATTTATCTCTACTTGGAAATTTCCAAAATTTTTCGTACATCCTACAGTGAGAAATGTCTACCCAGTACCTACACACATGAGTGTATGTATACTTGAATCTTTACTCGGTGTAATGCACTTGTTATTTTCTGTTTTATTCCAGTTTAGTCTACTCTTTTTCATCAGTAAAAGTGCTGATTGAATGATTTTATGGTGGGTCATAGCCTGCGATTTAAAAAATACTGATCTATACCAAGGGTAGAGTCAAAACTTTAACCATAGACTCATGTTCATAGAATCTTTAATATATTTTATAGATTCTTAACTATAATGTAAAAATAAATATTACTTACAGGGAATCTTTATTTTTTTGTGGCTTCTTAAGTGTTTTAAAATCCTTCTACAACAGAGTGGGTATTATGAGGTTTAAATCATAGTAACTTCCAAACCATTGTTCTGTTTTTTGCCTGTCTAACTCTATAGCCTTTTGTAGTCCACAATTCATCTGAATTTCACTAAAATATCAGGAAAATTTATAATTCAGTTCTTATCAATGAATTCTCCATTGAAGTTTTCTGAAAAGTTAACATTTGAAAGGTTTCATAAGCAAAAGTGAGTAAACTTTTGCCTTGCTTCAGAGGAAGAATCAGAATTCAAAGTAGAAATTATTGGAAGGTGATATTATCTTAGCCCAAGAAATAATTTTATAACAATTGAAATCAACTCCTTGAAATTTGATTGCTTTATTAGGACCACAGTTTGTGCCAGTGAATGATTTGTCATAGATTGATTAACCATCTATTCAAGATGGGATTCCTATGTCATGTGAGAAGTGGAACTAGAAGAATGTTGAGGTCCCTTCCAACTATAGGACACAGCAGTCCTAAATGCATGAAAAAGTACAATTCATTTTCACTTGAACTTTCTTGCAATATTTGGGGCCAATCAAGAGAGCAATGCTGTTCCTAAAATTTCATATGATAAGGCACACAACAAAGTAGAAGGACCAATGAATGGTGTCACCTTATCTTTCTTCTGCTCTGAGTAGCTAAAACACATAATAAAAAACTCACAGGTATTAACTAAATAAATATTATGTCCTGCTACATGTCTCAGCTGAGGTTATATCAGACAGTTCTGGTTTGCTGGCACATTGAACCTGCTTGGATTGATGAGCTTGTTAAAAGGACTCACAAATATGATAATTCTCCTGTCTAAATAACTCAGAAAAAGGAATTTTACATTCAAAAATAAAGGCTTCAGGACATTCTTCTTATGTAACATAAACTTATTTTGTAGCTGATTAGGTCCATTATTTTATGAACTCACTACTTAGTTTTATGAGGCAATAGAAACTTTTACAAGTAAATCTCTCAAACAGCTATTTTACCTTACAATTTAAACAAGATCTTCAACACCAAATACATCAAAGTAAATTATCCATATTAGATGTATAGATTAAATAGAAAACATTTGAATTATTCTAGTAGCGAAGTCTATAACAGCAAAAACTTGGCATTAACAGACAATAAGAATTATCTGCATTTTGAATTGTGATTTTTAATTACAGTTCATTTAAAATTGTATAATGAATAAAGATTAAATAATATAAGAAACTTACCGCAGACTTACAACTAAAAACAAGAAGACAAGCTGGATATGAATTGAATAAAACTTGACCAATTAGTAAAATGCTTCTATAAGTTAGTGTTGAAACTCTTTCTTCCAAGAAAATTCCTGGGAAGAAAAAGTGCACCAATGAAGACTTGATTTTTCTCAGAAGAGATGCTTTTATTTGCTGCTTAGCTCAACCACCTCTCACTATGCTCTGAAATTTTGGCATAGAAGGGAGGAACAAAGATCCCTCATGCACACTGCCAGCTGGTGCCTTCCAAGGAAAGGAGTTTTTTCTCTGTATTTGTCTCTGGTTTCTCCTGGAAGGACATTCACAAAAAAACAATGATGTTGATGATTTCTCACTGTCCGTAGGGTCCATGATCAGAAATTTAAAAAGCAATAGAATGACTTCTAAGATCCCTTCATATCTTAGTTTCCCCAAACTTGGATTTATTAAGATTTCAAGAACTCCAAAATTTCTCCATCTACTAATCCTCCAAATAGAGTAACTGGTATTTAGGGCAGGTGGAACTCATGTATTATTCCCATCTTCTCTAGTGCTGGCTGAGTTTTATGTTATATTTGACCTGAACATGTATCATATATATATATGTATATATATATATATATATATACATGTTTTCATCCAGGCTCTTCAAGGAATATAATTCACAAAGTAGAACCCGGTAGAAAGACCTATAGCAGCTTTGGGAAACATGTTAAGGAGTCAGGAAAGAGGATAAGGTATCCCAACAGGAGTCATTAAACCCTATTTATAGGATTGAACTAGAGCACAAACAAAGAAGCAAAATTCTCACCAGAAAACAATCTCTATTCTTTAACTGCTAGTGATTTGGAGCCCAAGGGAGAAGAACGAGCAGATCCCTCTAGGTCTGTGACTATGATTATTTCTCTTTCTCCTGAAATAAAAATGAACCAACCCTGTTTCATAATTTCAGGGTATGCAGCTGAGACAACCTGATGGTGCCTTTGTGGTTTAAATTCCTTTTATTCTTTTATCTAAATCCATTCTCATGTTCAAATATAAAGGAGACAGACTGTAATTTCCTAAATTAAAGTCATTTTAGTTTTCATACCAACCAATTAAGATAGTAACAGACCAATTATTTTCTACCCTGGGAGAGCTCACCTGCAGTAGGTCTGAAGTGGGCTCTTCCCCATCAGACCTGTCTAGTAAGAGGCTTGTCAGTGACTGGAGTGCAGATCGTGACCTCGTGTACTAGAAAGATGCTGCTCTCTCATACTGATGTCCAAAGACAGCTGGTGCCTAGAGATGAACAGTCACTACTGCCTAGTATGTGTTCACGGTCCACTACGTTAAACATATAAACTCACTAATTACATTTCCTCCTTTCCTATTTCTAATTTTACTACTATAAAATGCTTCTATTTGCCTCATAATTTTTTCTTTTTTATTTATTTATTTTCTATTTCAGCATATTACAGGGTACAAATGTCTAGGTTACATATGTAGTCTTTGCCCCACCCGAGTCAGAGCTTCAAGCACGCCCATCCGCTAGACGGTGCGCACTGCACCCAGTAGGTGTGAATCTACCCATCCCCTCCTCCCCCCTCCCACCTGTCTGACACCTGATGAACGTTACTACTATATGTGCACATACATGTTGATCAGTTAATACCAATTTGATGGTGAGTATATGTGGCCCTTTTTTTGCCTTAAATTCTATTTTACCTTAAAATGATATATTTTGTTTGATATTAGCAATGCTGCATTTGGTATACTAATACTTTACTTAAGATGTTTGCATTTGTGTTCATTTTTGAGATCAATAGATGACTTTTCTTCTACTGTCCTTTTCTAGTTTTATCTGAATTGTATGCTAGCTTTATAAAACAAACTATAAGTGATAGCTCTTTTTCTATTCTCAAAAGTTTTCATATAATATGAAAATTAGCTCTTCCTTGATGATTGGTAAAATTTGCCTTTAAAACCATATGACGTGGTGGTCTTTGGTTATAGAAAAATTCTCTGTTTTCACTTTTTTTCTTCCCAAGTATATCCATCAATAATTGTTCTATTGAACACCTAAGGAAGATAATTTTCATTAGGCTTTGTCTTTTTCTTGCATGATAGTTTAACTGAGTGTGAAATTGTACAATGACAGTTTTCATCATTTTGAGTATTGTCTTCTGGCATCTGTGTGGCTGGGAGGAAGTCTGCTATTACTTTGTTATTCTTTTGTAGCTATTTTTTTCTCTGAAGCATTTATTATTTTTTTGTTCTTCCTAAATGTTCTGTGCTTTCATTATACTGTCTAGACATGAATTTATTTTTATTCATGGGCTTGATATTCAGAGTGCTCTTTTGTTTTGAGTATTCATGTGTTCCTCAATCAGGAAAAAAAATCAACAATAATCTGCTATCCCATTTCTCCTTTATTCTTATAGTCCTATAAGATAAATGGATATTTTACCTCAATCTATTAATATCTTCTATATGCCTATGTGGGTTTTATTCTACTCTCTTAAAAAATGGTCTCTGTTGCATTTGGGGTAAATTATGCACTTTTACCATTTCACAAATTTTTTCTTATGTGTTCAGTCTAGAAGTTACCCTGTTTGTTGATTTTTTTTTTTCTTATAATTATTTCAGAAAGTCCAGTCCTTATTTCAGGGGGTGTATGTTTTATTTCTAAGATTTGTAATTGTTATTTTTTAGGATCCACTTGTTATTTTATAACCCTTTTTATTCTTAATCTTTTGGCCATCTAAAATAGTTGCCATGTCTTTAAAAAAATCTGCTTATGTTTTTGAAACTTAAAACTATGAAGTACTTATCAGATTGTTCATTCTTGAAGGCACAAAATGGGCATCATTAAAAGTGAATTTATTTTAAGTTGTTGATATTTTGGGATGTTTTTCTTGGCAGCTTCTGAAAATAGATTCAAAGGTCATTTTATAGACCTAGTTCTCTCTCTCTCTCTGTCTCTCTCTTTCTCCCGCCCTCCCTCTTCTTCTCTCATTTAGAGGATTAGGAGATTAGGAGCTGTCTTGGCCTGCCTCTTTGGGCTTCCTATCCATACATGGATCTTACATCAGTGATTTAGAATTATTTTTCTATAGTGATACTGAGTATACTGAAGATCCTAGCACTGAGAGAAGGTGGCTGGATTCCACATCTGGTTGCAATCCGGTGCCTGGGTGCTCTCACGTCTTCAACCTGCAGTTCTCCTGAGGCTATCGGGAGGCCACGTATGACAGTGCACTTTTTGGCCTCCATTATTAAGGAAATGGAGTCCCTCCTGCCCGCCTCCACATCCTATTTTCAAGGAAGGTGCCTGGCCTCAATTTCCCATTATCACATGAAGCACTTTAATATCTTTAGTTCCCAAGAGAAGAGCTCTTTCCACTCAGGCCAGCTTCCAGATCTCTCAGAGGTCGGCATTTATGTTTTGTTTCTGGGTCCACAGAGATGTTTATCTTGCCTTGGAAGCTGGTTTTATCTTTTTCATTTCCACTGCTATATATTTGAAGCAAAAGTTATTGAGCTACCATCCCTGGAGATCAGGCTAATATTTTAAAATGTGATAGCACATGTACCTGGAAATAAAGCTGTGATGGCAGTGTGGGAATTAAAGCAAGAGAACCACAAATATGGAGCTTATACAACTATTATTTTATACTTGAATGTTTGCTTCTGATGACTGCTTAATCCTTTGGAGAACAAGACAGGATTGGAAAGATTCTATTAGAGTTACCATTAAAAATCTTTAAACAGTTATAAGTTTGTTTAAAATCAGCTTAAACTCCCCCACAGTAAAAAATAAAATAAACTTACTAAGAAATCAAAATTTTTAAGATTGAAGAAACATTGGAAAGACTCTATTCCTAACGCCTGTTCAGTGCATACATATTTCACTCAATCTCTGCCTCTACTTACAGTAGGCCATACGCCAATCCACAAAACCTCATTATTGGCTAACTTATAATGTTCAAAAATATTTTCTCATATTGATTTTAATTCCACCTTTCTATAAACCTACCTATTGATTCTAGTTTTTCCCTTTGATGAAAGCGATAAACAAGCACTTTGCCTCTTACAGGACGCTCTGTAGGACATATCCCATTACTTTTCTGTCTCTTCCTTTCCAGGCTAAACATTTACAGTCATTTCAAAACTTATTCATGTCCATTCATTTATATATTTCTTTTTTCTTTCTTTCCCTTTCTCTCTCTCTCTCTCTTCATTCTTTTAGAGGTGGAGTCTTGCTCTGTCACCCAGGCTGAAGTGTAGTAGTATGATCACAGCTCACTTCAACCTCAAACTCCCGGCCTCAAGGGACCCTCCTGCCTTAGCCTCCTGAATAGCTGGGACTACAGGTGTACACCTCCACACCCAGCTACTTTTCTGTTTTTTGTAGAGACGGGGTCTTCCTATGTTACTCAGGCTGATCTCGAACTCCTAGGCTCAAGGGATCCTCCCACTTCAGCTTCCCAAGTAGCTGGGATTACAGGTGTGAGCCATCATGTCCAGCCTCTCTATTGCTTTTCTAATCTCACTAGCATCCTGGCTAATAGCAAGGACAGGGAGACCAATACAAGAAGTAAACCACTATGAGTGCTGAAATTTTAACAAGGTATCACAATGGTGAGTTTGTATATCTACATATAGATCCTGAAATTTCCTAGTGGAGTTATTGTAGGTACACAGCGGATGGGAATTCTTAGTATGTGGGGGTAGGAATGAATGTAACAAAGATAAGGACCCATCATTTTTGTATTTCTTTCCTATCCTAGATGCTATCTCAAGAATACTTTTGGAGTTGTATCTCTGCATAGAATGTAAAACTTTATACAGGATTTTTCTCAGTTTTGTCTCCAAGCAGGAACAATGAAAACCATTTTATACCCAACCTCTTATGCACTGACCTTCAGCCTCCTTTGATGGAGACCTTCCCCAATATTTCCAACCAAAGAAAAATAAAAATAAGCACAAAAATCTACAAACTCAAATCGCTGATTTTTTTTGAGAAATTCCCATTGTTCAGTAAATATTGTAATAATTTATGAATCATTAAAATAAAATTGGATTTTTTAGTTCTGTAGATATTTAATCATGAATTTTACCAGCACTCAGTCTTACTATGTGATCCTTTTCACTCTCATTATCCTTATATCCTTCTCATTAAAATAATCACACATAATGTAATCACACATAAATCACACACTTATCCCTTCAATTAAGATTCACATAAATTATATCATTTAGCATCCAAAAACTCAGGATCGAGAAGGCTAAATCATTCTTAGAAGCAGAGCTATTTAGTCAGTGGTGGCACAATCGAGATGTGAATCCAAGATAGCTTTAGCCTGTGCTATGTTCTTTTCTCCCCTTAGTCCTATCAGCCTGGAGCACTGATAAACTAGCTCCATGGATCTGTATACAGGATATACAAGGAAGCTTCCTGGGAAAGCATCCATCACATCACAAAGGAAAAAAACACAGATGGTTAAATTTGATGATATGAAGAAGAGCAGAATTATAGGTAAGATGGGATATGAGAACAGCATGGTGTCTCCCATTCAGATCGCCCCCTTTGGAGCAATGCCTACGGCACCATGTGGTTTTGCAGAAAAGCATGGAGAGGGAGTTGCTAGTAGGGAACAATTAGGCCATTAAGGTGAGGGTGTCTACTCTTACCAAGGGTGCAAATGAGCCACCCAAGGATACGCTGGCAAGAGGATGCATTCTTTCTGGTGTCAAGGCTTGGGCTATAATAACGTAAACTCTTTTTTTGTTCTGGACTCTGCTCCACTAGGTGGATGCTGAGCCTAACCCATGTTGAGCTAAAATCTGTGATATTTGGGGAAGAAAGCTGATATGAAGCAGTGTGGGTTTGCAGTCAGTACAATCCATGTTTAACTTTCAACTCTGTCCTATTACTGGCTGTGTGGTGTAGGACAAGTTACTAAATTACTCTGAAATTTAGTTTCCTTATTTTTTAAATGGGGACAATAATATCTACCTCATTGTGTTATTAGTGAAAGATAAATAGGGTAACATTTGTGAAGCACTCAGTAGAATTTCCAGTGTAAAGTAGCACGTCGTTCTTCTACTTGCCCTTAGCCCTTTGAAAACTGACTAATGTTTAAAATATATGTATAAAGAGGTCAGAACACCAAAATATAATCTATTTATTAAAATCCTAGAACTCAAATATTGAAACAATTTATAGAAATATGTCATATATTCAGGTATTATTCTATAATTTATAAAATATGTATACACATATATATTTCTATCAGAGCCACTCCTCAGATCTACCAGAGGACATTTCTTTATAATTAATCTACACTAGTCACCCTCCGCAGAAGCTATGTCCTTTTGGTCGTTTCTTTCTCAAGTGTTTTTGAATTGACATGGAATGAATGCTATCCCAATTTTTCTAATGCACCTTGGGTGAAAAATTCTGAATCTAAATCTATGGTTTATGTTTTATGTGAGAGAAACTATTCTATATGTTTTCTTTTTTCTTTTCCCTTTTAGGGTTTTAACCATAATATAAAGTCCACATACTTTAGAGAATATAATAATTTTTCTAGGTATAGTTAGAAAGTTCTTTTTATATGAAATTATTGCCTGGGTTTTCTCCCTTCAGAGTAGGACGCACAATAATTTCACAGTGCTCGATAGCTAAATTTAGAGCCAGTACTTATTTATTTATTCAAATTGTTCTCTTCAGGAGGGGCAGAGTAGGTTTATGGATTTCTGTGGGCTAGCAAAGTCTTCTGGCTGTGAAGATAAGAAGACTAAGATAATAGCTAGAGACAAAATGTTCTTCCCTGATGAACTGAGAGGTAGAATACTTAGCAACTAGCCTTTGAGAACTAAAAATAGTGTATTCAGAGAGAAGGTGGAAGGAAAAAGTTTCCCCTTTGCTGCTTTACTTCATGAAAGAAGAAAGACATGGAATGATAATGATATATGAGAGAACTAGGGTGAAAAAATAGATCTACAGTCGTCAGATAATATAATATCATCCTACGTCATATACTCGAATGGCACACAATACCAGGGTAGAGAGGAAGTGGAGAGAATGCAAAAGACATCATAGTCACTGTATTAAATCATGTTATCATACTGTGCTGATCCCTTGGGTCCTGAACTCATGTTAAAATAAAACAAATTACTCTTCCATATCATTCTGACCACTTGGGTCCACGAAGAATGATTTATATCACCTGGAGTAGGTGCTCTTTGGAATTCTGTTGAGATTCCCGAAAATCTTTGTCAGATTTGCGATGTTATTGGTTCTAAGTGGCAGTCTACAATGTTACAGCAAGCTGTCAGTTTCCATAGATGCTTTCTTCCTTTGCAATGTTTTCATACTCTTCTAATATTTTATGTAATCACCATAATGATGAATTGCCACCTATACGCAGCTTTGCAACCCAAATCCTGAAAAATGTAACTCTCCCAAATAACTTTCTCTCATAATTATTCTAAATGCAAATTCTTTCCAATCTCTTTCTCATTAAGTGGTGCAGAATTAAATGAAAGGAAACAAAAATCCTGATATTTCTCTGCCTTTCAAACTAAAAAAAGAAAATCATAAAATTAAACTTTGCTTTTTATAAAAATGGATGATTTAGGCTCATTCAGATGAATTTCCAGTACTAATGTCAATAGCCTCAGACTTGAAGTTTCAGACCAGGCATTGGCTCTACTCTTAGTCTTGTTATAATACATTCCCAATAGGGGCTGCTTAGCCAAGGTCAGCGTTTATTCTATTTTGTCAGAGATGCTCTTGTAGCAGCATATATTAAGGGATTATTATTAAATAGCATAGACATAGGACAATAAGGGAAATGGAAATTGCAGAGGAATTTAAGGGGAAATTTGAAAGAACTAAGCTTCAAAGGAACAGAAGCCAGACCCTAGGTTGTGCTGGGATCTGGCAGGAGGGGTCCGTGGCTCTGCTCACATGTGCTGCCCTTCACCACGTGACTCTTCCCTCCGTGGCCTGTGCTCTCTATGCCTTTCTGTGGATGCTTTGTGCTCTGCACCGTACCCCATGTTTAGAGACAGGATCTGACCAATATATATTCCTGGTATCAGAAATCTAAGAGACAAGACTTTAAGGCATTTACATTGCCATTCCTACAAACCTCATAGAGAGAAAACCTTCCACCCTCAAGACTCTCCCTGGCACCCCTCACCTTGATCTATGTTTCCACAACATTCTCTTTAGGGCACCCTTGACTTCTGCATTCCTCAAGCTGTAGATCAGGGGGTTCAGCATGGGGTTGAAAAGGCTGTAAAACAGGGAAAGGATCTTCTGCTGCTCCTCGGGATGGTGGGACTTGGGGGCCATGTACATGATGATGGCACTACCAAAGAAGAGCCCGACCACGCAGAGGTGGGAGGAGCAGGTGGAGAAGGCCTTTCTGCGGCCCTCCCCGGACCGGATGCTCAGGATGGCCAGCAGGATGCGAGAGTAGGAGACCAGCACCAGGCAGAGGGGACCCACCAGGATGAGCACAGAAGCAGCAAAGATGACAACTTGGTTGAGCCAGATATCAGCACAAGCCAGCTTGAGGACAGACAGGATTTCACAGAAGAAGTGGTTGATTTCATGAGGCCCACAGAAGGGCAGCCTCAGGATGAGAACCACATGGACCAGGGCCAGGAGGGAGCCACATGCCCAGGAAGTGACAGCCAGGATGGTGCACACTCTCCAGCTCATGATGACAGAGTATTGCAGAGGGTGGCAGATTGCCACGTACCGATCATAGGACATCATTACCAAGATGAGACACTCGGTATGAGCAAAAGCCATGTATAAAAAGGTCTGCATTATGCACGGGGCAAAGGAGATTGTATTTTTCTTATTCAGAAGGTTTGCCAGCATCTTGGGGACATTGTTGGAAGCATATGAAATATCAACGATGGCCAGATGTGACAGGAAGAAGTACATGGGAGTGTGGAGCTTGGAGTCCAGCCAGATGAGCCCCAGGATGACCCCATTCCCCAGCAGGGTAAGGATGTAGAACAGGGAGAAGAGCCCACAGAGAAGCATCTGCATCTTTGGGTTGAGTGGAAATCCCAGGAGAATGAATTCTGTGACCCATGTCTGATTTTCTGTCATGCTCTGGTGACAGTGCCTCTACTGGCCACTGCTGTGGCTGGGAGAGGTGTGCTGAGGGGTAAATGCAGAAGTGGATTAGTCATTAAACAGGGAGAGAGGGTTAGTGGTGTACCCATGCATTGACTCAGTCAGCAATCTTTTTCAGAATCTTTATGTCAAATCATTTAATCCATAGTAAAGCAGAAAGAAACTCAGTTCAGGTAACTAAGTATAAGTGAACACAGGGTATCATACACTATTTCCATTTCTACAGAATTTTATTTAATTTTGATGGTAAGACCCACATTTTTGCTACCTTAATAGCAGCCTGAACAGAATAGCAGCAACAGAATAAACTATTTCCCAGAATGATTAGCCATTTCATTTTTGAGAAAGGAACATATCCATGTTCTCATGTATTTTTCACTTTCTAACTTATTTCGTTCCCATATTTTGTTCCTATTTTCTCTTCACCATTTTTTTTCTCTTATTTTATAACTTGTGCAAAGTGCATTGCACTTTGCAGGTGCTCAATAAAAAATCATAGAGGAATATTTGAATGCATGCATGAAAGGATGAGGTTTACAAATGCAGTTTCAAATAGGGCTGCTTCCCTGTGTTTACTAGTTTTAGGGCTTTAGCAAATAAAGTTTACATTTAGTATTTTACTTCCTGGTGCTGCCCAGGAAAATCTGGCTATTTCCTTTCTGGGCATGAGCAAACAGTGACATCACTAATTTGGCCAGCATTCATGGAAGTAATTTCTGATATATGGTCAGGGCAGGGGTTATCTATGTGAAGAGTTAACAGTATAATATTCCTGCTCCTGCCTTCACCCCACCCCTTGCAGGGCTGCTTCCCTGGTTCTGAGTAGATGCTGTTTCTGGTACACTGCCCAATACAGTTGTTGAATGGAAGAATGGATGGATGGATGGACAGAAGGCATTACACTAGGAATAACCTTGAAAGGGCATATCCTAGATTTTAATCAAGTCTTTCAACTCTTCTTTAATTTTCTTTGGCTGCCATTCCACCAACCGTATGGCCACTGGGGCTACAGAAGGGAAAACCTGGATGTTCCATAAAAGTATGCAAAGGATAGCTTAATGTGTAGCTCATGACTCCACCTCTGCACCTATGTACATCTCAATGTACTCCACCGCTGCAAATGCTAACCCTATCTTAAGCCCAGAAAACTTTCTGACCATAAATTGACCCTGTATCTCTCATTTAGTACACTGATTTCGGGAACCCTTCCATCCTCCAGACTCCAGCTTCTTTAAACTACCACGCTTTGCAAAACACCCTTTACTCACTGTAGTAGCAGCCCTGGTATTGCCTCAGAAATAGGGTTAATTTAGAAGAAATTGTACCAAGGTCAAGGGAGCCTTTGCAGGTCAGATCTGAGGATCTGCTCCTTCCAGCAGCCTCTGAAAGAAGAGCTTCCCAGGTGCAGGACTTGTCACTGTTCTCTTAATGCAGGCAGTGCAGGGACTGCAGCCTGCTCACTGGAAACACCAGCAGAACAGGCTTTATGGAGGGGTCATCTCCACCCAAACCCTTCCAGATTGTCCCTGAGGACAAGGACACACAGCACTCAGATTTCAGATCTACCAGGAGAACAAAAAAGTTGTTTGTCTTTCTGTCTCCATTTCTCTGAGCCCTGGGGATGGATGTTCAGAAGAAAAGGAGCTTTCAGGAGATGACTTAATACCCAGCTGGCTCCCTACACCTGGAACTCCTGTAGTAATAAGAACATATGTACTCCTGGGGCCACATTGCAAACTACACTTCCCAAGTATTTGGATGGTGATGGACTGATGGATCTCAGTCTTGCCCAAGTTGGATTAAGTGGAGCTTGGAGGGGGCAGAGTATCATCCTCACGTGATAATGGCTCAAAAATCTCCTTCTCCTTAGGTAATTCTATTGCAGGCATTGGTAAACATGAAAAAACACTTCTATTAACTTTCCCGCACTGGGGTGAGAAAGATTCTGAGGGCTTTCCACACAGAACCTGAGTTTGGATATAGGTCAGAGGAACTAAGGAAAGACAGACATTCGGGTCATGCTGGCCTTGAAGAGCTGTCATGGTAGAAGCCCTGGTGTTTAGAGGGCAGCAGATGTCTGATTCACATCTTTACTATGATGTCCTCATGAGTTTAGTGAAACCTCAGACTGAGGTGTTATATAGTCACATGATAAAGCAGAGACAGAGGATGCCCTGAAATATTTCCTGATTGTCTCTTTTATGTGCATATCTCTCATGCACGTGTGTGTGTGTGTGTGTGTGTGTGTGTGTGTGTGTGTGTTTGCTGGTTGGTGAAAGTTTTGGAGAGAAACATCCAAAACTCATTTATCAGGACACATTTGGTTCTTTGCTCAAGAGAGATGCATGTTGTTAATGTGTGAGCCACATGATTTGCTGCTAACAAGGGAGGGAAGGAAATATGCCTGTGGTTTCGGCTCACAGACTATAAAGGATTCAAAGTAGGTATATTTTTATGGCCAGAATAATGAAGCTCAAGGAATAATTCCCTAGAACCTCTGAAGGAGTGATAAGAAAAGTTTAGGAACTACGCACAGTGGTTAGAAAAAATAGCTGAAGCATGTAACAAAAATAAAATGAATTTATTGACTACCTAAAACTGGAGAACTAAATAAAATATCACCAGGATGCTTTTCAATTATTAATATATTATCTACATGTGGATACTTTATATCCACAATTATCCCTATGTAGATGCTTAATAATTAATTGTCTCATTCATTTATTAATCCACTCATACAATTTATGTTTATTGAGCATCTTCCCTATGTAGGCATTGTCCTGACCTAGACACGGGAGAAGCAAACATTAATAAGATACTGTCTCCATCTTCAGGACTTTGCAGTCTCCCTGCAAAGTGAGCCATGTAAATAAACAATTTGGGGTCTGTGATTCAAGTGTGCATAGTACACCGTGGGACCCAGGGAGGGTGTGGTAGATTATTCTGAGAGAGGGCTGGGAAAGGCTTCACCATAGATGGATATTTAGAAATACTTCAGGAAGACATCAGATGGATAGGACATGCCAGGCTGTACCTTTGGGTTTGAGGGGGGCACAGGAAAAAAATGATACTGGAAAAGGGGTTCACGGGCAAGCTTCTGTACCATGTCAGAGATGCTGGACTTCATTGTAAATAATGAGTAGAATGATATGACTCGATATGGGATTACTAAGTTTTCTTTTTGGTTAATGTGAAGGACTATTTGAAAGAATAAGATTGGAGACTTGGTCCAGGCTACCTGAAAAGTCTGCATGTTCGAGTGACAAATGGTAAGCAGCTGAATGAAGGTGGTAGCCATGGGGATGGGTAGGAGGGGATGGATGTGGAACATGTAAAGGAAATACAATTATCAGTATTTAGGGACTTTCGGAAACTCCTCTCACTTTTGGTGAGAGGAAACAGAGCAGAGCTAGGATGCGTCCCAGGTTTCTGGTTTGTGTGGCTACATCTAAAGTGTTTTCATTCACTTATATAGGCAATGCCTGGGGAAGAACATATTTAAAGGCAAGGGTTAAAAAAAGAGTATAATTTTGAACATGACAGGTTTGGTGTCCCTGAGATATATAGGTGAGCTTATTCAATAATGAATTAACTAAATTATTTTGGAGTTTATTAGAGAATTCTGGGCCAAAGATACAGATTTGGAAACCATACAATTGTTAAAGTCATGATAACAAATAAGGGTACTTAAGGAGAGCAGTTTTAGTGAGAAAAAAAGAAAGACAAGAACAATATCTTAAGAATAACCAATATTTGAGACATGGAGAGAGGAAGCTAAATCTCCAAAAGAGCGCAAGAAGGTTCAGAGAGAGAAGCGGCAAAACAAAAAATATGAATGAAAGAAATCAGTGAGCTATGCTATTAATATATGTCATCCCAGGAGGCAAACTAAGATACTCACTTTAATCCTATGAGTAATTCTAAGTCTATGTTTTAGGAATGAGAATATTCTTCATGTAAAAAGCTGCACTGAAGTTAATACTTGTAGTAAAATAAAATAAAACCAAAGTTACTAACAGAAGGCCAAGGCTATCCTTTAAGAATAACATAGCACTTTTTTAGCTTAATTTCCCGTTTTCATTAACGTTTACAATAGTGAGCATTAAGTGATATGTATAGAAAATTTTAATTTCCAAAGAGCCTGTTACTAAACTTTTAATGAGAGATATAATGCAGAAGTGCAGAACTTCACTGTGAAAATTAAAAGTAATTACTTACAAGTGAAACAAGGACTCGACAGAGAGAAGGTGATGTCAAGGTTGGAAAGGCAGATGACCAAAGGTTTCCAAAGTGAGGCTTATCAATAATTTACCCAGGCAGAAACCCACTGTGTTCAAAAAGAGCTTCTAGCAGTGCCCTGGAAGCACACATTATGCTCTGGCAACTCATAAACATTATTCTTAATTCTTCAACACACTCAGAAAGGGCTGATGGTTGGAAAAATAATGGAATTTCACACCTTCTTATTTCTTTTCCAGTTAGGGGACAAAAGTCAACATAATTCCTCATATTTCCTGGGACCATAGGATAGTCTCAAAAGGAAGGAGAAAGAGACATCTTCAAACACAGAAGAATCAGTATTCAATATTGAATGTATTAACAAATATAATTCCCAAAGACAAATTGTATGTCTGTTAATTTGTTGCTTTTTAGAAAACCATTGAATTCCCAACCTTTACCTCTCAACTGCTAAGCATTTTGTTGACTCCATAAACAATGGAGAAATGTTTCTGACAGCACAGTCCAAGGACCACCATAAAAACAGTAAAAACAGCATAAAAACAGTACTTCACCCTTAATGAGGAAGCAAAAATATTTCACAAACTCCAAATCTCAGTGTAAATGTAAGGTACTATTTTTAAAACCCTTTTATGCATGCAAGGAACCTTAAAGACCATTTTATCCAAAGGCATCATTTTAAGAAGAGAACTCTGAAGCTAGAGAAAATGTGACTTCTTCAAGACTAAGTGCAGATTTAAGATAAGAATCCAAGAGTCTCAAATATATGAATAGTAGATTCAAAATGGAATGCGTAACTTTCTTCTCCCTGCCTCACCTATCACAGTAAGTTGCATCACTGCCCGTACAAGTTGCTCAAGTGAGAAATTGAGTCATTCTTGATTCTTCTTCCTCTCCCATATTTATGTGAAGTCTGTTAACTTCTCTCCATCTTCAGTGCCACCACCACAGCCACGGTCTCCGGGGGCACATGGACAAAAAGGAAGAGAAGTTTGAGCCACATATTTATAATTTACACGTTTAGCATTATTTCCAAATTGAATGGTATAAGCAGATATAGATTCAGTACACAAATTAAAATTGTATAATCTTACACTTGGGCCCCATTATTGAACCACCCGGGCTGTAATGTACTATGAATATGTTATTATTCCCATAGTTATCTGTAACAAAAACAGATTGTATTATATTTTTATCTTAAAAGAATGAATGAGTTAAATGAAAACATTCGATCTGTGGCTTTCTTAGCTTGTGTGAGGCTTTATTCTGAGTGAGGCTGACAAAACCCACTGCAATGATGGCAGCATCCTAGTATCCTCAGTGCCTTTTCATTGTTTGCTCCTTTGTCTCCTCGACTAGAAGGGAAGTTCCATATGGGCAGGGGCTATGTCTGTCTTGTTTCTTTGTATATACTCAAATCTCAGTAGCTTGTCATTGTATTTACTATTACAGGTAAATGCTCAGTTAACTTGCTGAATAAATAAGTCAAGGTACTTATGCTTATTTCATAGTGACAAATTGAAGAAAATCAAGGCCATTGTATTAGTCACTTTGTTTATGCTTTTCATGAAATATGCACTTTTATTGGAAAATCTTAGGTTTTATGGCCATAGAAAAGCAGATTGTGCCCATATCTTTGCTCATGAATTGCCACTGCTATGACACTTAGCACGACTTGCAAGAAACTCAGCTCCAGAACTTCCTCTGCCTAACTTTCTATGGTTCCTGCTTTGTTCATCCTAATCTCCTTTTTACGTCTTTCTTCTCCTTCCCTTCCCATTTTCTCTGCCTTCTTACCTTCTTGTTTCCCTTCCTTCCTTTTACCTTGTCCCTCCCTCATTGTCCCTTTTCTTCTGTGGGTTCTCTTGAGCCCTGTCCATCAACACTCCATCGTCTTCCGCTCTTCTGAATGTAAATTGTTTCCAGGCAGAGTTTAGATCATAATTTAATGAGGAATCTCAAATGGAGGATTTCAGATAATAAGACAACAAATAGCAAAAGCAAATAAATGAACCTCAAAACCCCTGAAAAAACCAAAAAGGCTTTATTAGCAGCCTCAACTCCTTAAGCTCTAGCGTTGACCAATTCCATGCATACATGCCCCATACTTTCTCCACCTGCCCATCCCTAAGAAGGCATTAATGTGAGATAATATACAGGCTGCCTGAGTAGAGACCCTACTGACTTACCTATTCCTTTTCCTCTAGGTAATCTAATTCTTCATTTTAAGAGAAATCTAATTTTAATTTTAATTTGTTCTTCCCTCTTTCTTGACAAATAGCTTATAGGTTGACCTTTAGTAACATCATCAGCTAAGTAGTAAGTCTTTTCTGAAAGTCTGATACTGACTTCCTTACTGAATGTTGGCTGGGCATGAGCTGTAGACCCATATCCAGGAGGATTCATGCTGTGACCCATTGGTAGTACCAGGTAGCAGCCATAATTCTCAAGCCTTTTTTTGTTTGTTTGTTTTAAGTTGTTTCATGCCTTCAAATCATGCACACATTAATGTCATGGAAAGTAGCAATATAAATATGTCTTTTCTCAATGACAATTAGCATAGCAATTAATATACAAAGAGTCTGAAATGCTTGTATGTTAACCAAAGACTATTGATTTAACATTCATCAAGAAGATAAAAAGGGTCTCCTGTTTTAATAACTAGAATGGGTCTAAGTCAAAGGGAAACTCAGAAGTGCCTAGAAGCTAAAGTTCAAAGCAAGTTTTTTCTTCACTTTTCTAGATTGAGAGCTTAGTGAAATTCACATAATTAAATGATTACTGATATGGAAATATCCCACATACAGAATCTTAAGTATGGTCTTGAGCAAAGGCACAAAGGCATAAGACCGTGAGATATCTCGTCTTCAACACTCAGGGGAGTTCAGAGGTTTGAGATTGGATGTACCCTGCTCAAATCTCATCATTTGAACAACTACAGATGAGTTGAATCACCTATTACAGTGAATTACTTATTAATCAGTACCACTTTGATAAAATACTTGGAACTAAATAAAAATTATCTAGCGTAAATTTGTATATTCTGCTTAGTTGTGGTCTCAATATGGACATATGTCTAGCAGTTAATTATATCTAAAAGCCTTGAACTGAGTTCACATTTACCTCTAGAAAGATATTCCTCATCTTCTAAGAGCTTAACAGATAGCAATAATTGAAATGGTTAAATTCTTGATATACGACAGGAACTTTGCTAGGAAGCTTGCATATATGCTTTCATGCAGCGATTGTTAAACATACACCAAAAATGAAATTACCTTATATGAATGAGAAAATTAAAAATCCAAGATGCTAAAGTAATCTTGACCCCAGGTCTGTTTGACTACAAATCCCATGCTCTTTACCACTACCCTGTTCCATGTCTGGTATGTTGCATTTGATAAGCCCGGGAGGCACACTAATATACATGCCATGGAGCAAGATGGTCCTTCTGTCTGACTCAGCTGTATTTGCCTTAGTGTTTCTTACACAGTACAGCTTTTAAAATGCTTTAGTCCTTCCTTGATTTTAAAATAGCATACATTCTGATGGTAGAAGAAAATAAAATTCATCCATAAGGCCACAACTCAGAAATAAATTGACATTTTTTCCCCAACTTTCATATATTTTTATCTTAATAGAGCTCTTACTAGATATAAAATCTCCTATGCTGTTTACCACTTACCATGATAATGTGGGGAACCTATCAATAAATATAATTTTAATAGTTGCATACAATCCCAATGTGTGAACATACCATAATTTACTTAATTATTTTTGGATAATTCTACAGTTCTTATTCTTATTTTCTAAATAGGAACATAAAGAGGTAATCATTATTATATTATGAAGTTACTCTTTAAAAAGATTGATTCAATTAACATTATTTTCATCTTAAATGTATAACCACCTTTTTAACATCTCCCTGTTTGCATGTTTTTCTCTGTGTATATGTATATAATTCCTAAGCTTTCTTCAGTAATTCGATAGTTTAAAATTGTATCTTTTCAATTTGTGTATATCTGATTACTAGTAACATTGAATGTGGTTTCGTTTTATTATTTATGGCCATTTGTATTTCCTATTTTGTGAATTGTCGGTTTATATTTTTTGTTCATAAGCTCATGACTCTACCCAGTGTGCCTGGCCCAGGGCCTAGCAGATGATCAATGCTCAATAAACGCTTGTTGAATGAATGATTAAATGAATGAGGGAAGGAAGTAATTAATATTGAAGAACCTTGCATATAACAATGTATTTGTTATGAATTTACATTCATTATTTATTTACTAGGGTTATGGATCCTGTATTTTTTGTTTGCTAAAGATATTTTTCTGTTTAATGTTTAGGTGTTTATATGCAGAAACTTTGTAATTCTTTTAGTCTTTTCATTGCTTTTAAGCTTCACACACTCACCCAATCATATTATATGATTATTATTTTCTTTGATTTCAACTAAAAATAGGTTAAATATATCTAATTATAATTAGAAAAATTCATTCATGCTCAGGAAGAAAATTTAAGCATCATGTAAGTCAATGGCATTGACTTTTCTTTGTTTATGCACCAGAGAATTTTGAAAAGTTCCAAACTCCCTTGCATTATTTTGAGATCTAAATATTTTAGTATTAGTTTAAATAGTTGCAAAGTATGATTTTGCTTTAAGGATGAAATTTCTTCTCTTTTCACAGTGTTATTTGATTTTTAAAAACAATTCATTTCAAAATATTACAAAAAGTTGCAAATACACTACCCAAAGTACCATATCTCCCTAATCCAGATTCCCTGTTAATATATGCTCCATCTAATTCTTATTGTCTTTTCCTGAATTATTTGAAAGCAAATGAAAACATGTTGTCCCATAATCTCTAAATACTGCAGTGTGTTTCTCCCTAAATCAGACACTCTCACATAATCACTACGTAATACTCTCAGCCAAAGAACACTGATATAGCGCTATTGGCCCATCCACAGATCCCACTGAAATTTCTCCAACTTTTCAACAATGTTTCTTTTACTTTTTGCTTCAGGATCCTATCCAGGAATGTGCATGGAATTTATTCATCATATCTTTGTTCTCCACCAATCTTAAATAGTTATTCAGTCTTTACCTGCCTTTCATGTCCTCGGTAACTTTTATTAAGAGTATTGACCTTATATCCTGTCAGATGTCGTTCTATTTGGTCCTGTTCAGTATTTCCTAATGATCAGACTCAGGTCATAATTTCTTGACAATAATATCACAGAAACAATGCTGTGTCTCAATACATTAGGAGGCACCTGATATTGACCCATCTAACACTAAAAGTAGTGTTTTAACTTTGATCACCTGATTATGTTGGTGTAAAGTTTCTCCACCATAAAGTCATCATCTTCCCTTTGTAATTCATTGGGGTTTTGTAGGATATATTCTAATATTATGACAAAATTTTTATGTATCTTAGAACTTCATCCATCAGGTTTAGCCTCATTGATAGATGAATCCTGTTTAAATTAATCACCACTATTACAGCCACCAAATGACAAGTTTCAATTTCCATCATTTCTTCTGCATTTATGAGTTGTCATTCTTCTGCTAAAAAAAGAGCTTGTACATCTCTCCCATTTATTTCATTGGTCATTTACTTATTTATATCATGGATCAATATTTTATTCAATGGATTATAATTTGTTACTTTCATTACCTGTTTTTATGATATTTGCCAATGAGAGTTCCTTCCAGATGGCTCTGCTGAATTCTCTTGATATACCCATCACTCTTTGAGTGCTTTCTTATTTTCTGCTGTAAAAGACATTAAATGTTCTTCTTGTACTTCCTTTATCTCATCCTAGAATTAGCCATTTCTTCAGGGAACTCTGTTCATTCAATGTGAGTGGTATTTAAACACCAGGATCTGAGTTTTAGTGTGCCCACTGCCAGCAGGTATCAGTGCTTCTAGGACCTCTAGTTCAGCAAACAGGTAGGAGAGAAACTCATTTACATACACACACACACTTACATATACACATACATCTAGAACTATTTCTATACGTAATTTTTAAAACATGATTTCATTAGAAGTGATAAATTTTACTTAATATTAAAAAATTCTGTTATCTGAAAGACATCCTTAAGAAAATGAAAGAGCATGCCACAGAACTGGATAAAATATTCACAGTACATATTCATGACAAAAGGCTTCTATTCAGAATATATAAAGAACTCTTATAATTTAATAATAAGATAAATGACTTAATTAAAAACTGGCTTGTGGTTTGAACAGGTACTTCACAAAAGAAGATATACAAAAGGTAAGTGAGCACATTCAAAGACACTGAACCTCATTAGTCATCAGGGAAATGCAAATTAAAATAACAAGGAGATATCGTCACACCCCCTCCACTACAATGGTTAAAAATAAAAAGCCCAACTGTGGTGAAGATGTTGATGAACTGGAACGCTCATGTTTTTCAATGCCATATAAAATAAAACATACACTTAGTATGGGGCCCAAAAGTTCCACTTCTAGGTGGTAAATACTTCCAAGTATTTGCCAAAAAGAATGACATCATTTGCCCACACAAAGATATGTAGATAAATGCTCATAACTGCCTTCTTAAAAAAATAGCAAAAATTTAAACCAACCCAAATGTCTACAAACAGGTGAAGCGATTGAAAACAATGATGTTGTTTCCATAAAGTGGCATACTACTGGCATACCACTCAACAACACAAATAAGTGAACTACTGATGCATGCGTTAACATGGGTGAATCACAAAAACATGGTTAAGTGAAAGATAGGCAGAAAAGAGTATATATTGTCTTACTGCATTCATATGAAATTGTGGAACAGGTGAAGCTAATATACAGTGACAGACATCTATGGTAGCAGTAGTTGTATAGGGCAGAGGGTGAGGGGCATAAATCCACAGTAAAGGGATACCAGGAAAATTTGAGGGGTAATGGAAATGATCTATATATTGAGTATGGTGATTTGTCATAATTGATTGCACTATATTCTTAAGTGCATTTCATTGTGTGTAAATTACACCTCAATTCAGTTGACTGAAAAACAAAATGATTTCATACTGATTAGTCCATTTCCAATCCTACACATCTGGTGCTTTCCAGCCTGCCACCATTCCACAGTTGGGAGTACCTTTTCCAGCTGTGAGAAAACCCTCAAGTATTTGCCACTTTGCTCAGTCAATTATCATTTGCTCAATGCATCCCATCTCCCAACCATGATACCTCATACTCTACATCCCGAAGACCTCTTGCTTCATAGATTCTTGCACCCCACCCCAACCTGCAGCCAAGCAACTGGCCAATTGCTGATTACTACTTCTGGGAAAAGAAGGTGGGAAAAGACAGGAAGATCTAATTACTGTAGTTTAAAGTTTTATTCTTTTCTCTACATTGTTTCCACTAATTTCTTTTTTCTTTGTCTCTCCTTGGAAACTCCCTATATAGAATTTTATATAGAGTCATGGGATGGTCCAGCTGGCCATTTTGTGGAGATTCCCTCAAATATGAATATCTCTGGGGCTATGGATGTATCCACGAGTCCTGCAACCTCTTGTCTGAGCGTGAGCAATGGGGGCAGAATACACCTGAGTGTGAGAGACTGAGGAGCAAGGAGCACACTGGGGCTGGCGCCTCATCCCCCAGACTTTCCCTCTGTTCCTCTGAGTTCAGACCCAAGCCCCACTGGCTTCTGCTCTGTTGGGGCTGTCAGAATCTAGGGCTTCCCATTAGAATACGCCTCCAGGCTCCTGCTCAGGGTGGGTTTTTTTTTTACCTAGCTGGGTGTGGGTGGGGTAGAGGTAGGAAGATCCAACTGCTCTCCCGGTAGACTTACCCTGTGTTCACCCTTTTGTCCACACTGTGTCCTTGAGTCTGAAGCCTCTCAGGGCTCTCGAAGGCAATGTGTTTGCTGCTTTTGCATGTGTCTGATTTTTCTTCTGCATGCTTGTTAGCTGGTAGCTGCTTCTCTGATGAGTTAGTTCCTCTCCTCCCTGTGCTTTCATATTTAAAACAAAAGGTGTAATTTTCTTGTCTGCTTCTGTCTACTCTCCCGTTCTGTTTGTTCCTATAGGTTACAGCTTCTGCTCTTTTTGTCATTTCAGTGGTATCTGGGGATAGAGAAGAGATAAACATGTATGATACACCTTCATTGCTTTAAGAGACCACTTATGATCACTTACAATATAAGGTTTTCTCAACTAATTCTTCACTCTAAGAATTCTGTCTCTCTAAAATGAATTGAATTTGTCTAAATTTTTACGCAAGACAGTTGCCCTAGCATGGTCAGGAAACTCTTTTGACTATTAGTAGTTTGCTGGTTTTTGTTTTTTCAAGAACTATTTGATAAATGTTGTCATTGTTTACCTTTACATCATGATCCGAAGGCTCTTTATAAAATTCTGTCAGAAATATCATGGCAATGTCTCTACTGCCTGGTCTGTCTATGATAAATCCAGCTTGGGGTCCTCTTTCATTTCTTTAATCTCAGCACTGTTGAGATGTCTGATAGAGGGTGAGCATAAAAATAATATGAATGCAAGGTCAAAAAGCTCAAAGCAACTGGTAACTTCAGCAGTAAATGTCAGTCTATTCCATAACTTGGCCTTGTGGACCCAAATTTAACTTCTACAAAGTAGTTTAAATTAAATTGGTTTCGTCATGAATTGATTAATTAGTTCAATTAAATGTCCAAACTGGTTTGGATGTGGATGAGCGTAAACACGCACTCTCTTTGTGTGCTAATGTCCTGGGGATGAGGGGTCACCTGGCATATTTATCAGGTTGATTAAAGGCCAGGGTAGCCTGAGTCTGAGGATGGGGTTGGTAACGGTGCATATGTGCTCTTCACTGTAGACCTAGTCCTTACTCCCTTTCCTCCAGCTGCTCCTCAATACGATATAGCTGAGAGGTCCAAAGTCTACACTCAAATATGAAACTAATTGGAAGAGCCTTGCCTATAAGTGACCTACTAAAGCCTTCTGGAGTGTTCTCCCTCACTTCCTCTCTCCCTCAGTTGTGAATGAATCTAGAGGGATGCTAAGTTCAAAGGCATGTGCACCTCTGAGCCTGCCCAGGGAAATCATCTTCAGGGTTTCTCAGAAATTTTCCTGCGCTTGCTCCCCAGGAGCTCTTGCAACTTCACACAGTACACTAAAGAACCTTCCGGCACAGGAACCATTTAGAGAACTCATTAAAAAGAAACAGCTGGAGAGTCGCCTTAGGCATCTCGGCAAAGATTTAAAAAAACTTTTTAATCTCCAAGGAATAGAAACTATTTCAGGTTTTAAAAACTAAGTGTCAGAAAAAACTCTCCTTGCGGGATTCATTAAAACTTTGCCACTATTAATTACAGCAGCAGCGCTCTCAGCAGGCGCCTGCTAAAGAGACCGTGGGGCACTTGGCCTTTGGGAAAAAGTCCTGGTTACTCAGCTGCAGGCCCCAGACTTGATGTTTAAATGGAATATGGAGACACCTTCCTTGGAGACTGGAGCTCCAAACATCTTATCAATGGATTGAGCTCTTTTCCAATTCGCACATTTAGATAAAAATAATAACCCAAATATACTACAAAATATTCTAGGCATTCTTACCAATCATCAAAATAATATTTAAAAGTGAGTATTACTTTTCTCTTCATAAAAGAAGCAAGTTCAGCTAAGTTAAGTAACTTCCCCAAGGTCCTATAAGTAACAGCCCCAGAATTTAAAACTGATTCCAAACGCTTTTCCACTTTTCTGCTGACAGAGAGTCTAGCATGAAGGCAATGCTCTCTCAAGACCTACTCATAGTCCCTAGTTCAATCATTCAAATAACCAGCTGGGGAACTTTTTCCTTGGAAACATCAAGGAAGACAAAACAGGGCAGCATTAACTGAAGATGCGATGATACAGGATATAAGCTAGAACTTATTCAAATTAACATTACTCCAATTTTAACACATTGTGCTGCTAGCATATGTCTGTCCCGGTTGCTATTAACCCCAGAACTAACTCCACCACCCCCTTGACATATATTCCATTCGGTCACCTTTGCTGATGTGCTAGTACAATAGAATCTTTCTCGATAGATAGAAACTAAATTGGTGCTAAATTATTCAACTCTTCCAGTTCCTCTGTAAGTCTTACCTAAGGCCCATGGCATGGGAATGCTTGAGGTTAATAAGCTACAATATTGGTCTAGGTGCTCCGTAGTAGGTGCCAAGATAGATTAGATGGGCAAAAATTTACTGTGGAAACATCATGAGGAAAAACGGGTAGAAATCCAGGGATGGCTGGGGGAGCCATTGGAGGCAGCCGAGATTCCTGTGAAGGGAGATAAAAGGAAGTGAGCCAGGCATAAGAATCACTGAGGTTCACAGTAGGAAAAAGATGGCACTAATTATGGTCACCTGAGGAAAGTTTAATAATGGGACTATTTACAAAGGTATATGCAAGAGTTGGGAAAACCACAAAGGAAGGTGCAAGATCCCAGGAAAGTGCAGGATCCAGGGCTGGTAGTAAAACTCCTTTACATCTCTGGACCTAAAGAAGAGGGGATTGCTCTTACTGGAACCTGGAGGCAAGGAGGGCTGTGTGGAAGGGGTGGCCTGATAGGAATTGGAATCTTGAGTCACACTGAGGCCAGTCCACACTGACCCCACAGAAACTAAAGAAATACTGGACCTCACTCTCCTTCCCGTCTTGACTCTTGCCTTTGATTCCAATAAGCCAGACCCAACAGGAAGCCAGAGGGTAGCCAAGCCCCATGATGTGGTTCTTACAGATCAGTCTTCTCAGGGCATGGGACAGGGTAGAGAAAGGTGTAGTGTGGTAGTGG
>CAUYRT010026941.1:0-36437 GCA_963574885.1 Lepilemur ruficaudatus
GGTGATTGTTTGATATTGGTAATTTAAACAGAATTTCTCCTTTGTATACAAAATGGGTGGGCATACGAAGGCGCACCATCTGGGAGATGGACACGCTTGCAGCTCTGACTGGGGGGGGGAGGGAACACATGTAATCTAAACATTTGTACCCCCATAATACACTAAAATAAAAAAAATGCAATTACTTGACCTTCTATTGTTGTGCATTTACATGCATAAAATTTTGAGGTCCTTTGAATGTGATAGAGTAGGACATTGATAATATTACTTTATCCTAATAATCATTATTCTAGCAAACACAAAAGTAGACAATATATTAATATAATTGGTTTTCCATATGAATTATATTTTTCAATTATGGAATAGTTTTAATTTTCTCTTACTCTAACTTTTAGTTTATTATTACAATTAAATTTTATTTTGCTTTATCAATTATCTGATATATATATACACATATATGCAGAAAGAGAGAAGAAATATTTGATAAAAGGATACTCTCCATTAGAGAAGGAGAAAAAGTGGGTTTGAACATAACTGACATCTGGCCTTTATAGTCTTTTCCATTTCTAACATTTTAGAATATGAATTACTGATAAGGAACAATGATATCCACTTTTTTTTTCTTTTATTGGTAACAGACAACATGTTTTCATTATTTTTGTTGTTCTTGTTATACATATAGCACTCCATATTCCCTCCAAATCATGTCATATCAATCTAAAAATCAGCTTAACTGGTAGCAAATCATTTAGTGGTATTTTCATATTGGAGAGAGAGAAACTCCATCATAGGGAAAATTTATGATTGATGAAGATCCTGAATCAAATAAAGAAAATGAAACAAAAGGATTTGCTTTAACTCCCAGGATGTGTATGCTAAAGACTAAAATAAATAACGTTATTGATTACTCTTATTTTTAATGTACTGTCATACCTGTGAACTGACAATTACACAATACATGAGAATGGCTATTTCAAATATATAGCAACTTATATGTACACCTTATTTCTACAGCAGTTTGATTTTTAAATATTTATATTAAATCTAAACAAAGATAAATCATATATTAAGTGTAATATAATATTAGATTGTCTGTATTTGGATTTTGTTTACCAGTAATTGAGGCGGAAAGAATATGCATCAATGGAATCTATTTATATTCTCCCTACATTATTTGTGGGGTTTGAACTGACCTTAGTAAATTAAATATTATGAATATATTGGCCCTTGGAATCAAGAATGAAGAAGACGTAGACATTCTATTGCAAATCTATGACCTTGCTTGCTTGAGAGATTCAGTAACTGTCATGGCCATGCCAATATGAATGATGGATATTTTATAATGTTCCAGGGAACACACAGCAGAGTCCTTCACTGAAAGCAACAATGGCTTTACATAAAATCTGTCCCATGCAGAGTTTCTGAGACTTAGCAGACAGCAAGGTATACAAGGGGAAATCAGGAAGTTCAGGGAAGTCAGTCATGGGTTTAAAGTTTCCTCTGCACTTCAGTGAACATTAGACCCTGGACAAGTTATTTCATTGCTCTAAGCTTCAATTCCTTCTTTAGAAAAATGAGGCCAATAACACCAAACTTAAAGAGTTATAAGAAAGAGAGTCACTTAATGTAGACAGACTTGTTGATTGATTGTACAACTGAGCCTTCAGGATGGGAATCTGTAGACTGCATTTTAATTGTTTACACAACACAGGTTTAATGTGACTCCATGGTCAAATCGTTGCTGGGTTCCATCTGACACATCACCTCCCTCATAAGTATAAGGTGAGAACTTCTTGGGACAATGATCCACAGAAGATTTCTATTGCACTTTATAATATTTGCTTTTATTATTATTTATAGGTTTTTAAAAAATTAGTTTCTCCTTTAGGAGTTTGATTAAGCCAAATAGAAGTCTATGAGATTTGCTTTTTTGAAGTGGAGTTGGAGGCATGAGAAGGAGTGAGTTATCCAAACCATACCTAATCGCTTTTAGTAAGTAGCCAGAGCTGTATTATCACCAGCTTTGAACAGGATGTGGCAACCTTTGCTAATATACCCAACTCTTAGTCTCTTGAAAGGCTTAATTTTCTGTGATAAATAAAATGAGTTCTATCTCAAAATCTAAGAAATATGTGGTATGTAACTAATTCTGGTTCACAAACACATTGATCAACTAACATCTCTAATTTAAGCATTGAGCATTTTACTTTTTCACTCGTATTTACTTCTATGCCTCTTTGCTTATATATTTGTTATGCTCTTTTCTTCCTCCCTAAGAATGAAAACTGGAAGCTCATTAAAGCTGGGAAGTCAGAGGCACTAAATGCAACAACAAAAAAGAAACAATTATCCACAGTAAACAAAGAGTTTGAGAGCTACATGAAGCAACATATTAATATAATGTTAACAACTTCTGACAGTTTTTTTGCTGTCAACTTCCAGGCAAGCCATTAGAGGAAGAGGGAGGAGAAAGAAGGCAAGAGAGACCTGAAAGCACTTGGCTGGTTTTCCATGAGCTCTGCTCTCTTCCTGTCTGGTCTCCAATAAAGACCAGCTCCAATAATGGGCCCCTTGCGCATATGAGATTCCTCAGTCACAAGTGTGCTCCACACAGCTGCATGAAGAAGGGAGGGACCAAAAGGTCCTGACCTTTTTATACAGCTTCTTAAAGGCAGCATCCAAGACTTATTATTATTCATCATTGTGTCCTCAGCTCCTAGCCAGGATTAAGTGCTTGTAGAATCAATTTGAAAATAATCATGTATTTTTCAGGGTGTTCAACAAAAACAACTTTTAAATGCCTTATTTATAAAACATACTTTTCCCTAACCAAACTATATCAAATTCATTGACTGTGTTAACTGATTCATGAACCTCCCCCACCAGGTACATAAGCATTTGCTATAATCCATTCTTGTTTCTCACCTACTTACCACCATATTTAGCTCATTAATCATCTGTCAGACTTCCTTTCCTGTGCAAATGCTTTGACTAATTTCAATTTTACTTGGAATATTCTAATGGCCAGCCTCTAAGATTATATCCTTGATCTCCTTTTCCTAAATGGTACAGGAAAGTGAACCTAAGAACATTCTCCCAATAAACTAGAGGCTGGTTCTACACCCTTTAGCCATCCCCATGCCACCTCCAGCTGGCTGGTTAAGGACAGCAGCCCCAGTAGAAACACTTACCAGGCCTTCTTCTCAGAGTCATCTGCCCCACTTCCACCCTTCCACTCCCAAAGTTCTGGGAGAACTTTATGTCCTCCACATTCTGTCTGGGAATTAATTTGGAATTGAGTTCTTCACTTGCCTATGTGTGGCTTTTGAGCAGTGGCAGCAGTAATAGAGTCAATAATGTCTAAACAGGGCAAGGTCTGAGCAGCATTGCCACAGGCTCAGGTATTGGGGATTTAATGATGTCTTCTTTGTTAAAGGAGCAGAAGGCTACATAGCACGCAGTGTATGTGAGCTTCCCTTACGTCTCCCTCTGCCATGAGACAGGAAGCCCTTCTGAAAGTTGAAGTTCAGAGCTTATGCTAAGTGGATCTGAGTCAGTGACAACTGACTGCATTGTTTGTATGAACAAATTTTCTCTACAAGGCTTCTCTAGGCTGGTGGCCAGAGAAGCACCTGCTACCATCACAGATGTCACTGCAATGAAATATTCTGCTCAAGGAGTACATGGCCAAGACCCAGAATGAGGCTCTCTTGCAAAAGTGACATTTTAATTACACTTAGAATAATTCTTTTCAAGAAACAATGCAGCAAGCTAAATTCTTCCATTGCCACCTATTTTTAAAGTCATCATTTTAAGCTAAAACAACTTTGCAAAAAGAAAACAAAATTAAAGAGATAACACATTCTGATTTCAAGACTTATCATAAAGATATAGTAATCCAGACAATACAGTATTGGCATAAAGATAGGCTTAAGGGCAAACACAACTTAGAAGGGAAAAAAAGTGTATTCAAGAAATCGTGGCAAAACAATTATACATCCATAAGCAGAAAAATAAACTTTGCTCTATACATTATACCATATACAAAAATTACCCAAAGTGGTTTATAAACATAAACACAAACCTAAAACTGTAACAAAACTTACATAAGAAAACCTAGGAGAAAATCTTTGTAATCTTGAGATAGCCAAAAAGTTTTTAGATTGGATGTGAAAGGTGTATCTTCACTTGCCTTTATAGAATGAGGAAGAAGCAGTGATCTCTCTCCCTCCATGTGCATACGCTGAAGAAAAGCCATGTGAAAACACAGTGAGAAGGTGGCCATCTGTAGACCAGGAAGAGAGCTCCAGTTGGTAACCAAATTGGCCAGAACCTTGATCTTGGACTTCAGGCTCTAGAATTGTGAGAAAATAAATTTTTGTCATTTAAGCCATTTAGTCTATGATATTTTGTTATGACAGCCCAAAGAGACTAATACACAACCCAAATGTGAATGGATAAACAAATTGTTGTTTGTTGACACAATGGAATACTACTCAAGAACAGAAAAAAATGAACTACTGAAACATGCAAAATTATAGATGAATCTCTACATAAGAGATCTCTATACAACAGAGATTCTAGTAAAAGAAGCTGGAAAAATATAGTACATGCTGTATGATTCCATTTACATAAAATCTAGGAAATGCAAACTAAACTATAGTGACCCAAAGCAGATCAGCCATTGCCTGGGAGGAGGTAATGGGAAACATGAGAGCAAAGGATTACAAAGGGACATGAGGAAACTTTGGGCATGAAGAATATGTTCACTGTCTTGATGGTGGTGATGGTTTTACACGTGTATACTTCATTGAAACTCATCAAATTTTATATTTTAAATAAGTACGGGTTATCATATGTCAAGTATACCTCAATAAAGCTGTCTTTAAAAGGCAAACACAAAATCATTATTTAGAAAAATACCCATTTTTCTAAAGAAGTAGATGAGAAGGATAGAACGCCTCACATAGTATACTGCTAAGTATAAAAAAACAAGGTCCGGAGACATACTACTACTAGTACTAGCAAACTTATATAGCACTTATTTGTTGTAGGAATTCTTCTAAATGCTTTCTGTAAAACAATTCACTTATTCCTATTAAAATTCATATGATGTGGCACCATTACTTTACCCTTTTGCAAACGAGGGAACTGAGGCTTGGCCCAATCACACAGCTAATGCCTTGTGAACGAGGGCTGCTAACCCTGCAGTTGATTCTAGTCTGTGCTCTTAACCACTGCACTTGATTGCAATATCTTGTAGTATAAAATAACTGTGCATGCAAGGGCAGATGTACTTGGATTAGAAAACGAGATAGAAACATAGAAATAGTGCAGATGAAAGGGAAATTTACTCTTTAATGTAAATACTACCATCTTGTTTTTATTTTTACAGCAATCAGTCCTGTGCCAATTGGTCCTTCTGAAAGTAGATGCTGAGATGACAAGTTAGAAGTACAAGTGGTTTATTGGTAAATAACACCCGTGAAAGATAAAACAAAGAAGACGATTGGGCAGAGAAAGCCTCAAGGATATCAAACAGATCAGCCTAAATCTCAGCCAACCCAGTGGGGAGTTCTGCAGCAAAGATTGCCCTTTAGAGATGTCTCCTCTCATGTTTCATGCTGGGTAGAAATGCACAGGCCTTTGTAGTCCTGCCATGCTCAGTCATTGGCTGTGGACTGCTTAGAAAAAGTGTGCTTAGAAAAAAGTGCTTAGGAAAAGTTGGCCTGAACAAAAGCTGAGAAGGATTCTGAGAGCACTGCTGAGGAAGGCTGTCTGCTTCTTGCACTCTGTGTAGCAGAATAGCAAGTTCTGTCTTAAAGGGAGATCTGAACAACTCTCTTGCTTGCTATGCTATACCAAATGAGAAGAATACATTTTCTTAAAAACCTCTTAAGGTGTACAATAAGTTTTCCAACTATTGATAAGAATGGTAGGAGAAATACCCATTTTTTAGTATGTTTTCCTCCCTTTGGAAGAAGGAAAAACAAATGCTCAAGTGGTATACTGAACCTTCTGCCACAGACATTGCTTCCTTATATCTGTCAAGTGTGGAAGACAATTCAACTGCCCTCTCAAAATAAACTCTATTCAAACAGACCTTACACTTTGCTAATTATACTCTCACAAGTAGAAACCCTAAACTAGTATTGATTTATTGTTATTATTATTATTATTACAGCACTGTAGTAGTTTCTATGCAAAAGGAGCAGGTCAAGGTGGAATCAAAAGTCATCAATGCAAAAAAATTCCACTTTATTTTCAAATTCAATTGATGCAGATATGCAAGTCAACATAATCAAAAAGGAAATAAATTTGCTCTTTTGCTACTTTCCCAATCAAGAAAAAAAGGATAAATCTCCAGAAAAATCTCCAGACTGAAAAGGACACGGTGAAATATCCTGGCAGGTCTCTCCTGTTTGAGAAGTGGTTCCATTATTAAGTCATATGAATAATTAAGCAAGTACTTGCCACCTGCAGAAAACAGAAAACGAAGGATAATATCAAGTGCCTCTCAACTCTAACTGCAAAGAGGAAAAAAAAAAACATCTCATTTTCCCTGGAAATCAGTAGTTCCAACTTGATAAACTGGCACAAAATTATTAATTCCCTATATTTTAGAAACTGAAAAATATCACTCTTTAAAACTTTACCTGCTGATCTTTGATGGCTATACCTTCTTTTCCCTGTGGTCCTCTTTTTTCTTTTTTAATCCATTCTCCTTGCCCCAACACACACCACACACACACACACACACACACACACACACACACAGATACACACACTACACTTTAAACTTGTAAAATGATTATGGATTAAATAGATTGTGAATCAGGAGAGCAAAGTTTCATACTCATATCTGCTACTGAATATTCTGCTTTAGGTTAGTTAATTTTTCATTTAAATTAATGTTTAATTCAATCTTTGCAAATGCCCAAGTAACGATTAAATGAAATATAAATAAGCAAACAAAGATACTCTTTCTGTGAAATGGAAATGTATTCTGTCTCCAAATCACCAGACAGACTCTCTCCTCAGTAGCATTTTGTCTAAGAAAAAGCAAGAACAAACATATAAAGCCCATGAAAAAACACCAGGGAAAGAAAACACATCTAATGAAGAATTTTGAGCTTCTGGCCTGTATAAATGCAATGGTAATAACCAAATAGCAGTTTGAAGTGCCTGTTTAAGATGAATTTGATTGCACATATATCAAAAAACAAAGCAAAAGTTCAAGAATGTGAATAGGGTATCATTTAAAACTACCCTTCATTGAGCTTTTGCTGTGTTTCAGACTGTGCTAAGCACTTTAACTTTGATTAACCTTAACAACAATCTTAGCAGGAAGATATTAAAATCCTCATTTAAGAGATTAATCCTAAAGGATTAATACTTCACACAGTGAAAGATCCAGAATTCAAAAGTAGCTTTGTTTTATTCCTCAGCTTGTACTATAGTGACCCATATGAATCAAAAGAACTATGACATTGTCTCTCAAACATTAGCGTGCATCAGAATCACCCTACAGACTTGTTAAAAGACTGCTGAGCCTTACCCCCAAAGTTTCTGATTTGGTACGTGGGACCAGAGAGTTTGCATGTCTATCCAGCTCCGAGATAATGCTGATGCTAATAGTCTGACCCTGCATTTTGAGAAGCACTGTTCTAAACCTGTGGCCCCCAGATCTTTGAATTTCAGGCAGCAAAATTAAAAAAAGAAAAAGAAAGAAAGAAATTTGGCATATCACCCAATGTTACTGTGCTTAGTTGTTACATAAATAACACACCAAAAATAGAAAAGCTATATTCTGTATCGCTGTAATTTGTTTTTTTTAAATTAAGGTATAATTTATGTACAGTCAAATAGACCCTGAATGTTTTGACAAATATATAGAGTCATGTAATCAGCCCTAAAATCAAGATACAGAACAGTTCCATGGTTCCAAAAATTCCCCCATGCTTCATTGTAAAAAGTACCCTCACCACCCCCTGCCAATCCCTATATCCTGACAACCACTGGCGTGTTTTCTGTTTCTATAGTTTTACCTTTTCCAGAATATTATATAAATGGATAATATATATAGTATACACTGTATATACTGTATACAGTGTAATATATATAGTATACACTATATACAGTGTATACTATATATATAATATGTACCATTTAAGTATGGCTTCTTTCCCTTAGCATCATGTATTTGAGATTCATCTATTTTGTTGTGTGTAGTTTGTTTCTTTTTATTGCTGAAGAATATTCCATTGTATGCATTTACCACAGTTCGTTTAAGTAGTCCCCAGTGGAGATGCATTTGGATTGTTTCCACTTTGGAGCAATTACCCCCAAAAAAAGCTGTTAAAAATATCCACATAAAAGTTTTTTTGTGTGTACCTAGGAATGGCATAGCTAAATATATAGAAAGTGTATGTTGAAATACATAAGAAACTACCAAACTGTTTTCCAAAATGGTGGCACCATTTTACATTCCCACCAGCAATGTATGGGAGCTGCTCTACATCCACACCAAGACTTACCATTGTCAGTGTTTCATTTGTTTTTAATCTTAGCCATTCTAATATGTAAATAGGGAAATCTCCTCATAGTTATCATTTGTAATTCCTAATGGTTAATGATTTGAGCATCTTTTCGTGTCTTCTACCTTTGTTCTTTTTTTTTCAAAATTGTTTTGCCTATCATATATCCTTTGTCTTTCCATATAAGTTCTAGAATCAGCTTGTTAATTTCTATAAAATATTCTGCTGGGATTTTGACTGTTATTTCATTGACTCTATAGATCAGTTTGGGAAGAATTAAGATCTGAACAAAATTGGGTCTTCCAGTCCATGAATATGGCACATCTTCCATTTATTTAGGTCTTCTTTGATTTCTTTCATCAGTATTTTCTTGTTCTCAGCATACAGATCTTGAACATATTTTGTAAGATTTATACATAAGTATTTCATTTTCTTGTAGTGGTATTTATTAAATTTCAATTTCTAATTTTTTATTGCTAGTATATCATTAATTTAATTTTCAAAGATATTTTAGTGCTAAAAATGGGAAGAGTACACAGTAAACTGTCAACAATTATTTCTGATTTAGTGAATAAATTAATGAATAAGTAGAATGAGGGGAAAACAAAATAAAAAAGCACTTTCAGGTTCTAGAGAAAAAGTAAACTTAAGGAAGTAAAGGATAAAGATATCTAAATTCCATCCTGATATGGCTTAGATATCCTCTGGAGCTCATTTCATGTTTCTTAGACCTTCAGTTATGTACATCCTTCTTGACATTCTTATTTCAACTTATATGTAACTTACTCAAACAGCTCAATTTTAGCCACACCCCTAGTCATTTTCTGTCAATCCACCCTGTTTTAGGTTTTACATGATGCTTTTTATTGCTTGACCTTTTCTTTTTATTGATTTATTTGATTATTTTGGTCTTCCCTCACTAGTTTTCTTTACTGCTATATCAAAGTACTTAGAACAATGTCTGACAAACAAAAGGCAACAAGACTTCTTATTGAATGAAAGAAGAAAGGGATGCATGGATACAGAAATGAGCTTCATAAATAACCTTTTATAAATATAACAAAAAATAAAACCTGCTCAAAAGAGCAAGAAATATCATAAGGCACAAGAAATAACTTTACAAAGTGTGCAAGAACTTCAGGGAAAAATTATAAAATATTATAGGATATGAAAGATCTAAATAAATACCATATTGATAATTAAGAAACTCAAAATCACAAAAGACATTAATTTTTTCTTCAGAAAACCTATATATGTATTGTACTTTCCAGAGTCAGCACTGTGGGGAGGGGAGTGAGGCAAGTGAGGGTCTTGGTTAGGGTGCAAAATTTTTATTTATTTGTTTTGTTTTGTTTTTTGAGAAGGGTGTAGAATTTTTAAAGTCCACCAAAAAACTCCATAATCAAGATAAATAATATTTAACACAATATTTTTAAAAATCAAAATTAATGCAAAAATCAGTGATTACCAAAATGTAAAAATTTTCAACAAAGAATGAAAGACAGGCAGTCCTGATTTTCCACTTTACCTCTGCCTCCACTATGGTTTAGCACAGGGCTGTGACTGATCCTGCCTTTACCAAAATTGCTGATATTTTATTGTTCAGACTTTTTGTACTGATTTTTTTTTTTTTTTTTTTTGAGACAGAGTCTCATTCTGTTGCCCAGGCTATAGTGCCGTGACATCAGCCTAGCTCACAGCAACCTCAAACTCCTGGGCTAAAGCGATCCTTCTGCCTCAGCCTCCCCAGTAGCTGGGACTACATGCGTGCACCACCATGCCCAGCTAATTTTACATATGTGTGTGTGTGCGTTTTAGTTGTCCAGCTAATTTCTTTCTATTTTTTTAGTAGAGACGGGGTCTTGCTCATGCTCAGGCTGATCTCGAACTACTGAGCTCAAATGATCCTCCCGCCTCGGCCTCCCAGAGTGCTAGGATTAAAGGCATGAGCCACCAAGCTCGGCCTGATTTTTTATTTTTAAAATATTGCATATTTATCCTTTTTGCTGAATATTTTTAGCAACACCTTATATTTTGCACCTGAGACAAATGTCTCATTCATCTTACTTGACTCCCCTAGTTTTAGTCCAGATAATTTCTATGAAAATTACACAGGAATTTTCTTTAACTTACTAAACTATCTCCAAAATCTATATGTAAGAACACAGGTCTTTGCCAGGCACAGTGCTGCATGCCTGTAATCCCAGCACTTTGGGAGGCTGAGGCAGGAGGATCACTTGAGCCCAACCTAGGCAACATAACAAGACCCCATCTCTACAAATAAATAAATAAATAAACAGAAATTTTAAAAGAATACAGGTCTAAAAATAGCAAAAAAAAAAAAAAAAAAAAAAGACATTGAAATCTAAAAGCCAGTAATCCTTGAAAAACCTAGTGATTATTATAGCTATCATCAGAGGTCAGGGTACAACCCTACCCTATCTTAAAAAGGACAGAGATGAGGTCTAGTAGTTGGAGTGTGTGGCCAAAGGAACAGACAAAAGTAGAGTATATGTCAGGGTTCTCCAGAGGAACAGAACCAGTATGGTATCGGGAAAGGGATTTATTAGGGAGAATTGGCTCACATGATCACAGAGTTAGAAGAGTCCCAAGAGGCTAGCTACAAGCTACAGAACCAGAGAAGCCAGCATCTCTGGCTCAACAGTGGTAGCATAGATCTGTCAAAACCTGAAGCTTCAGAACCAAGGAAGCCTACAGTGCAGCCCCCAGTCAGGCCTGAAAGCCTCCCAGGAGGCCACTGGTGCAAGTCCCAGAGTTCAAAAGCCAAGGAACCTAGAGTCTGATGTCTAAAGGCAGGAGAGTAAGTGTCCTGCTCTCGAAAGGAGAGAGAAAACCTCTGTTGGTTTGTTCCAGCTGGGCCCCAACCAGTGTACAGTGCCCGCCCACATTGAGAGCAGGTCTTCCTCTTTCAGTTCACTGACTTACACGTCAATCTCCTCTGGAAGCACCCACACAGACACACCCAGAAACAATGCTTCACCAGCCATCTAGGCATCCCTCACCCTAGTCAAGTGGACACCTAAAATTAACCATCACAAGCATCAAGGCCAAGAAAATAAGTTCTGAAGTAGCTGATGTTAAAAAAAAAAACCCATCCAAGTGGCCATAGAGATCACACCTTTGACACAGAGAAGCAAAGAAGGAACCTGAGTCATCCAGGAAGAGATGGACAAAGAATCTGGAAGGGTGGGCCTGGAGTCCCAATTACTTAACTAGGGATGTCAAGAAAACCAGGGATACCTCTAAAGCCCTGCAGGTAGGAAAATATCTGTTTACAGAGCAACTGAAAAGAACTACTAACTAGATTTATAGCACAACATCCCTCACAAATCTCTTTCTACACAGCCTTGCCATGTGGTAGCTTCAAGTGCGTCCTCTTTGCATTTGACTCACTTTGAGTCTCACTTTGACTCACTTTGACTCATTCCCAAGAGGGCCTGAATCATAGATTCATCCCTTTTGACTTTCAGGTTCCTTCTGCCTCCCTGCACCTTACCTAAGCAATTAACTCAACCTACTCCCTCACCTCCCACTGACATCTCCAGTTGGTTTCTCCCTCCCAATTACGGTCTTCTATTCCTACTTCTAGTTCTTCATGAATAGTCAGACCCAAGGCTATATGGCCTAGAGACTATACACATTTTCCTATCCAGACAGTGAAATATAAAAATAAATTAACAGAAAAATACAAACTCTTACTTATTTTTATATTGTGGGACTTGAGCTACTACTAAAAAAAAAATGAATCAGGCTGAACTAAAAATTTGAAGAAAAAGATAGACCAATTTTATCTGCTATTAAATTGAATAAGAATTAGAAAAGAGATGCTAGGAAACAGAATACACAGAATTTCTAGTGATTATCAGCATCTAATGCTGATACATTTCTGAGAAACAGCCATGTACAAGTATACCATTCATCACAAAATTGAACAAAGAAGCATCTGCAGTCAAAAGAGGATTTTGTTTCTCTTATTTGGCTCTGCTGAAACCTTTCTTAAAGTCTCTTATAAACAAGAGAAAGACAAGCAGATTACGCCATTTCTACTGTCAGATGAAACTCATGGATTTTTCTATGCGTAGCTGTATCTCTATCTTAACCAGACAAAGCTCTTGCATTGTGAAATTTAAGCCAGGTCGGTCAGTGAAAATTGACATGGTTAGCATACTCATTACTACCTGTACCTGGGAACAACAAGGTCAAAAAAGAACACTTGATGAGGCCTACTAATGTGCTCAACAGTAATTTTACCTATGTCCTATCTTCCTCAAAACATTGATAATCTCATTTCTCAGTTATTATGCATTTATTTCTAGTGGATTTCTCTGATTAAATTAGCATTGTCAAACTAATAGTCACTTAAGAAATGCAAGTCACATAGTGAATGCAGTTATAAAATTATGTCCAAGAGAAATTTATTGTCCAACGTTAATTTTTTGCTTGACATAAATTGCTAGCACAAGCCCCAAATATTGCCATGCCTAAGCATGCTGGAAATTTTATGATGTCTTATTTATGGTGCCCTAAATACATTCTAGGGCTTATTATATTTTTACCTATTTCTGACCCCCAAAAAAGATGGGCTGTTGATATATTTTTCACTTTGGGCTGCTTCATTTGCTTGACATTTTCAAGAGGAAAATGATTATGCATTCTATAGGTCACTGGCTCCTTTATTTCTTGTGCTCTGTTCAGTACAGAAAGTCCACACATTTTCAATTAAACAATTCCAGAATCACAAGACAAGAGGTAACATTGTTTATGTAGAGATTGGGCTGGGAATACTAACTAGCTTAGCTCATCAATTCCTGGTAAATTCCTGCATATCCTATAATTCCAAAGTTCACCTTGAAGTTTGCATTGCATTTTGTCATTCTGTTTAAATGTGTGTGTCTTTGCCAAAGGAGAGCAAGGCAACTTTTTACTTCATTCTATTTAGTAATGCTTAAAAACCAAAAATAAATGCAAAACCATAGCTTTGTCAAATGCTAAATTTCCCAGTGGCATATGTATTTTTGGCCCAGAACATTTTTCTTTCTTAATTTCTTTTCTTTACTAATGCATTCTAAAATTGCATGCTCGAGCAGGGGCTAGACCAAGGGGTGTGGGTGTGGCCACAGATGGCATGTGGCCTGTGCTTTTGGACTGTGGTATGTACCTATGCTCCCTATATCACATTCCTGTGCCCTCTGTAGTCAGGGCTGGGGGCTACCACCAGGAATGGTTCATCAGGAGAAAGGATCCCCAGCCTGTGGAGGAGAAAAAGAGCATCTCAGAGCTCTAGGAGGATCAGAAGCTGGACAAACTCATAGGCAAGGACCACACAAAGGTGGTTAGCCTTAAGGACAAGCTAGAATTTGCTCCTAAAACTGTTCTGAGCAGAAACCACCCAAAGAAGAATTAATGGAGGACATGGGGCCCTGTGGTCCTATTGGGGACCTTGTCTGGTCCTGCCACCATGTCGACCAGCCCCAGAACCCACATCTGACTTGCTGGCTCCTCCTGTACTACATAGACATACACATACTGGCTACTCCTTGATAGTCAGGCAGACACAGCAGCAACTCAGGGGCCAATGAAGGGGAAAGCACTTAAGGGTTCTGGCCTGAAAGCAGCATCTGTTGTGTGGTAGCCGTGACTGCCCAGGCATCCGAGTTCATAGGCACCCTGCCAGGAGGAGCGTTTTGTAATGAACACTGGCTGCCAGCCTCCATGGGAGGCTATTTTGCCTTGTTAGGTAGTTAGCAAGGGATTCCAGGTCTCCCAGGGACAAAAATGGCTGCTTTGCCTTGGTGCAATTGCCCTGCCTGGGAAGAAGGACAAGAGTGGGCTCCAGGCCCCCATCTTGGACCTGCCCCACCTTGATCCTTTCCCAAGCAACTGCCATACCTGGGATAGGAGAGAACACACTATGAATGTGCCAATCAGAATTTAGTGTGCCAACTGCAAAAGAATGCAGAGGACCCTCCAGCCCACGGTCCAAGCAGCATTAGGTACGATAGAGTCTGGAAAAGTGACCTAGAACCCGTCCGTATGCATGGTAAGACTCACGTCATGTAACTCCCAACTATCCAATCAAAGTGGTTCCAGGGTGACATCTAAGCCATGAGGGAGGTCCCAATCCAGGCCCCATAAAACAAGACACAGACCATAACCAGACCCTTTTGCCCCTTCCTTTTGCTCTCCCTTTGCTGTGACAGTGGGTCCAGCTGTCATCTGTGGTGTATGTATCACACTCTGTAAACCTGTATCTTCCTCTTGCCCCATAACGCTATCTTTCTCTCAGTAAACCTCATTTTTGTGCTTGCCTTACTTTAGTGTGTCTGGTCATTCTTTGACCACGAGCGCACCAAGAACTGACATTTTCAAACCGAAACCTGATAGCCCCAAGTGAGTATGGCTGGGATTTGAGTGTTGCCTTTACGAGGGATACCTACATGTCTAGTTCCAGTTTTCATTGGGAAGAGTTCAATAATCTACTTGGCTCCCTTCACTAGCTTGCCCTATCTTTTGTGTCCATTCTTACTGAAATTGTCTTATCAACTCAAGAATGGGATTCTCTGGGGAAGGAAAGCATTTTTCTGTCTTGGGAAACCCAGGCTGTTCACTTTGAGACAGGGAGCAACATGTACCTGGTGAATTTGCTTGAAAACAATCACCATCTTCCACGCCCCTATTACTGTATAGTATAAAACATGATAAAGTGGCATATGAGAACCATAAAATAAATAAATAAATGAAATGAAATTGCAAGTACATAAACTTTCTTTAAAAGGTGCAAAAACTAGTCTGCCTGTTGCCCCAGCTAGAGTGCAGTGGTGTCATCATAGCTCACTGCAACCTCGAACTCATGGAGTCAAGCGATCCTCCTGCCTCAGCTTCCTGAGGAGCCGAGACTACAGGTGTGCACCTCTATACATGGCTAATTTTTCCATTTTTTGTAGAGACGGGAGGTCTCACTCTTGCCCAGGCTGGCCTCAAACTCCTTGGCTCAAGTTATCCTCCCATCTTGGCCTCTCACAGTGCTTAGCATTACAAGTGTGAGCCACTGCTCCCAGCCCCAGAGAGCATTTTAATAGGGCAATCTCTTTGCTTCCTTATTGAAACATTTTTAATGGATTCACATTAATTAAATAACCATGGTAGCTCTATACTGTGGTAGATGGTGGATATAGCAATCTTCCATAAGAGTTTTAAATATTATTCAAATTTGGCAACATGATACAGTTTTACTATTGCACACACATATTATTTTCAATTAAATTTAACTTCCATTTTGTAAATTTCATGTCTTATTAAATTAACATTAAATTAGCATCTTGGTACAGATTCTCATTCTTTTCCAGAATTTAAAGTTACAAATCTTTTCTCATTTATTTAAAGGCAGGCCAAATGTTCACAGAATATGGAGATAATAATATGAGATTGTTATAGTCTACAATCAAAAATACAAATACACATTGAACACGAATTGTATGTTATGCACAGTTCTAGGTATTGGGGCATATGACTGATGAACCAGACCCCCACACTCCCGCAAAAAAAAAAAGAATTCCTTCTTTTGAAACTACAGTTTACTTGGGCTGGCAGGGAGAGAGAAAATAATTATAACAATAAATTAACATATAGTGTGTTATATGAATTAAGTGCCATGAAAAAAATAAAACAGGGAAAAGGGATAGAACCACAGGAAGCAAGACTAGATGCATTTTTAAATAGGCCAGCAAAAGAATTACTGAGATGATACATTTAAATAAAAACAAAACCTGTAGAGTGCACAGGAGAAGCTACACATATTTCTGAAGGAGAAACAGAGAGAACAGCAAGGTCAATGGCCCTGAAGTGTATTTGGTACATTTAAGGAATAGCAAAGAGGCCAAGGGGATTCGAAAGGAATAAATGAAAGAAAAATAGTAGGAAGTAAAGTCAGAGAGATACAAGGAAGGTTGATGGGCTTGGAGCCAGCATGTGACACATATTTTCTGTGGACGGCACCCTCCAGAGTTGTGTAGTTGTTCATGACAACGTCAGGTGGGCTGAGCCATACAGGGCTTGGTGGGATATTGTAATGATTCTGGCATTTAGTCTGAGTAAAATAAAAAGACACAAGAAAATTTTGAGCAGTACAGTGAAATGTTTAGACTTAAAATTTAGCAGGATTACATTGGCTACTTACATATTTTTTAAAGAATAGCGTGAACAGGGACAACAGAGGAAGACAGGAATCCTAATAGAAGGTTTTTGGAATAATCCAGGCAAGAGATGATGGTGCCTTGGATGAGAGGAATAAAAGTGGAGGTCATGAGAAGATATTGGAATCTGATTATATTTTCAAGATTGCTGAAGGGTTGACAGTAATTTGTTCTTGTAGCATCAGTTGAAGTCACTTTGCAGTGTTTCAGCACTTGCAAAACCAGCCTCATTATGTGCCATCAAAGACCTCAGGAGCAGCTAATCACCACCTGACTCCTCAGTGGGCTGAATACCAGCCGCACAGACCCCTCCTCTGAGCTCAGAGACATGTGCCCCTGCTGAGAAACATCCCCAACTCTGGGGCCAGGATTTCAGCTTTATGGAGTTCCTCCTCTGATCTTCTAAGTTTTAATCACTTTATCCCCTTCCCTTTGTTCTCTCGACTTTAGGAATGATAGCTGCTTTCTGCAACTGCTATTTCCCATGATACCATCATGCTCTTTTTTCTGTCTCTTTTTTAGTTCTAAATATCTAGTCAACAATTCTTACATTTAATTCTTGCACTTTAAAATAAATCCTTAAAGATAACATGCATCATCTGTCATAAAGCCCTAATAAAATAACATTAAATTATTTTTAAAAGAGCATCCATGAGGACAAGGTAATAAGGAGAAGACAATAAATGGGAAATTTTGAAAAATTGTAAAGCAGATGGAGAAATAGCAACTGACCTAGAAAATCTGAGAATGCTAAAAACTTAAGCCCCTAGGGAAGAGAAATCACAGAAGCAAGCCAATCTGAAAATCTGAACCAAAGAAATGTTTCAGTAACTAGAGGCCTGGGTATTACTGAGCACTGGGTTTTCTTTTTGCCTCATATATCCCAACCTGAGTGCTGAAGGAGCCAGCAACCTGGAAATACTAACAGGGACAGAAAAAATGCTCCTCCAAAGACTCTCCATAGCCAAATAAAAAGGGGGCTATGGCCGGGCGCGGTGGCTCACTCCTGTAATCCTAGCACTTTGGGAGGCCGAGGTGGGCGGATCGCTCAAGGTCAGGAGTTCGAAACCAGCCTGAGCAAGAGCGAGACCCCATCTCTACTAATAATAGAAAGAAATTAATTGGCCAGCTAAAAATATAGAAAAAATTAGCCAGGCATGGTGGCACATGCCTGTAGTCCCAGCTACTCGGGAGGCTGAGGCAGTAGGATCACTTGAGCCCAGGAGTTTGAGGTTGCTGTGAGCTAGCTGACGCCACGGCACTCACTCCAGCCCGGGCAGCAGAGTGAGACTCTGTCTCAAAAAAAAAAGGACGGAGGGGCTATCTAGCAAGTTAGAAAAAAAAAATTAGATAATAACCACTATATTCTAGCTAAACACTACAGAAAAAAAGCTATGAGCCTATCTACACCTCCAGCATCAAAAGCCAAGTGAGGAAGCTAGGCTTCTACCCTCACCAAGCTATTATAAATCACCCCAAACCTTCTGCCAGGGAGATGTCAGTGAAGGCCAAGAAAGAGCTAGGGTTTTCTTCACCACTGGGTGACTCTTTACCACAGGGTCAGTGGAGAAGTGGAGACCACATGGGGAGCCTAGACTTCTACCCCACCCAGAGGCACTGAAGTGCCCCTCTCCCTTCCTGCTGAATTGGTGTCAGAGGAGGCATAATGGAGAGTCAGGACTTTCATCAACACCCAGCAGTAACAAGGCAATCTCTTCCCTGCTAAAAGTGTCAGGGAGGCTAGGTGAGGAGCAGTAATGTGGCACCCCTCCAATTCCCAGCCAGAGTGGTATTAGTGCATGTATCATGAAAAGTCTGATCCCCCATCCCAGCAGTAACAAAGAGCACTTCTGCTCCAGTATTAATGGGGGCCAAGTAGGGAACCTGGACTTTTACCCTCACTTGGCAGCAATGAGGTGGTGCTCTTCTTTCCCCACTGAAAGTGATGTCAAAGGATGCCTGCTATACCAAAGATTTAAATAAGATCCAGTGTCTATCAGCATAATAACCAAAATATCCAGGATTCAGTTTTAAAAAATTACTTATTATTATACTAGAAAATTCTCAACTAGAATGAGAAAAGACAATCAGCAGATGCCAACACTTAGACACAAATCTTGCAAGAATTTTAAAGGATCCACAATAAAAATGCTTCAAAAATAATTATGAATATGTTGGAAAAAATGAAAAAATAACAAAGTTCAGCCAAGTAATATGAGATATAAAGAAAGCCAAAATGCATTTTTTAAGACTAAAATTTACAATAACTGAAATTTAAAAAACTAAATGAATGTGCTTAATGGTACAATGGAAAGCATAGAAGAAAGAATCAATGAACTGGAAGACAGAACAACAGAAATTAACCAATCTGGTCAACAAATAGAACACAAAAAGAAAAAAATTAGCAGGGACCTTTGGGACTACAACAAAATATCTGGAAGGAGAAGAGAAAAATGGCAAGAATGAAGAAGTATTCAAATAAATAATGGCTTAACACTCCCCAAATTTGTCAAGAAAACATGAGCTTACACATTTAAGAAGCTGAATAGTCTTCAAACAGAATAAGCCCAAAGAAATCCATACCCAGGTATATCATAGTCAAACTCTGAAAATTACAAAATAGAGGAAATCATGAAAACAGGAATAGAGAAATGATACCTTATATACAGGAGAAAAATAATTCAAGTGACAACAGATTTCTCATCAGAAATCATGAAGGCCTGAAGGAAGTGACACATTTTCCAAATGCTGAAATAAAAGAACTACAAATTCAGGGTTTTTTATCCAGCAAAAAATATTCTTCAGAAGTGAAGGGGAAAGACATTCTTGGATGAAGAAAAACTAAGAGAATTTGTCACCAACAGAGCTACTCTAAAAGAATGACTAAACGAACTTTTCCAAATAGAAAGGAATTAATAAACCAAAAAGTCTGGGAATATCATGAGGAAAGAATCAATAACAGAAAAAGAAAAATTATGGGTAAATACAATAGACTCTTTTAATCTCCTTAAATTTTCTAAATTATGTTTGATAGTTGAAGTAAATATTATAATATTTTATGATGTATTATAAAACTGTCTCAATTCATTAGAAAATAAGTAAAGCAATTATGCTACATATGGGCAAGGGTCAAAAGACACAGAGGTAGATGAGATTTCTATAATTTACTTAAACACCAGTAGACTGTGATAAGTTAGCTATAAGTAATATAATACCTTGAGCAACCATTTAAAAAGCTATGCAGAGAGATACACTCAAAAATTCTATAGAAAAATCAGAATGGAATTCTAAAACATGTTAAAATAACCTACAGAAAAGAAAGGAAAAGAAAATGGAAAAAATAAGAAATAGAAAAAAAAACAGAAGACAAAAATAAAATGGCAAATTTATCAAAAAAGCTTTAACTTACCAAAAATTGCATTAAATATAAATTATTTAAATACACTAATCAAAAGACAAAGATTGGTAGATCCAACCTATGCTGTCTACAAGAAACTCACTTCAAACATAATAATATATGGATATTTAAAAAGGTAGTAAAAGATATACTATGCAAACATTAACCCAGAAAAAGCAAGCATGTCTATATTAATATAAGATATAGCAGATTTTAGAGCAAAGAAAATTACCAGTGACAGAGAGAGATTACAAAATGATAAAAGGATAAATTTACCAAGAAGACATAGAAATCCTCATTATGTATGCACCAAACAACAAAGCCTCAAAATGCATGAGGCAAAAACTAATAGAGCTGAAAGGAGAAATGAAATAGACAAATCCACAATTGTAATTAAGGATGTCAACACACTGGTCTTAAGCAAATGATAGAACTACTAGACAGAGGATCAGCAAGGATGTAGAAGAACTCAACAACATCATCAATAAATAGGGTCAAATCAACATGTATAGAACAGTCTTTCCAATAACAGCAGAATGCCCCCAAAAAACACATATCCGGCCCCGATAGTTTTACCAGAGAATTCTATCAAATGCTTAAATTAAAATTAACATCAATTATACATAATTTCTTCTAGAAAATAAATGAAAAAGCAACATGTCCCAATTCATTTTGCAAAGCCGGTATCACCTTGATTCCAAAGACAGCGCAGAAAAAGAAAACTACAGGTCAGGCATGGTGGCTCATGACTATAATCTTAGCACTCAAAAGGGGAGGCTGAGGAGGGAAGATTGCTTGAGCTCAGAAGTTCAAGACCAGCCTAAGCAGGAGCGAGATCCCGTCTCTACAAAAAAAAAAAGAAAAATTAGCCAGGTGTGGTGGTGTGTGCCTGTAGTCTTGGCTACTTGGAAAGCTAAAGCATGAGGATCACTTGAACCCAAGAGTTTGAGGTTGCAGTGGGCTAGGATGACACCACTGCACTCTAGCCTAGGCAACAGAGCAAGAATCTGTCTGAAAAAAATAAATTAATTAAATTAAAATAAATGCTTAGGTGTATATTTAACAAAACATATATAGGATCTTTATGTGGAAAATCACAAAATGTTGATGAAAGAAATCAACAAAGACTTAAATATATGGGAAAGTATACTCCATGTATTAGTCAGAGTTTTCCAGAGAAACAAAATCAATAAGATATATATGGAGATATATTTGAGAGGATATTTATTATATAAATGGGCTCATGTGATTATGACAGCTGAGATGCTCCATAATCTGCAAGCAAGAGAACATGCAAGCCAGTGGTATAAATCCTAATCCATTTCTGAAGACCTGAGAACCAGGAGCACTGATATCTGAGGTCAGGAGAATATAGATGTCCCAGCTTAAACAGAGATAGTGAATTCAATTCACCCTTCCTCCATCTTTTTGCTCTATTGAGGCCCTCAGTGGATTCTATAATACCTATCCACATTGGTGACGATGATCTTTACTCAGTCTACCTACTCGAATGCTAATTTCTTCCAGAAACATTAACAGATACATCCAGAAATAATGTTTTAGCAGCTACCTGGGCATTCATTCACGTAGGTAAAATTGACACATAAAATTAACCATCACACTGCATTATGGATTAGAAGACAACATAGTAAAGATGTACAAACTAATAAAGGTTTATCACAATTCCTATCAAAATCTGAATAAGATTTTTTGTAACTATGGACAAGATTATTCTAAATTATGTGGAATACCAATAAAACTTTGATATCTAAAACAACTTTGAAAAAAGAATAAGGTGGGAAGAACTATTTTATCAAGGCTTATTATATAGCCACAGTAATCAAGACCGTGTGGTATTGGCAGATGGATAGATACAGAAAACCCAGAAATAGACTGACACAAGTACAGAGTGCAGACAACTGATTTTATGCCAAAGTTCAATAACAATTCACTGAAGAAAGAATAGCATTTATAGTATTTGCAACAAATGGTACTGGGGCAATTGGATGGATGTCTATAGGCAAAAAAAAAAAAAGTTAACTTCATACCTTATACAGAAATTTAAAAGATCATAGATTTAAGTGTAAAACATAGAGCTATAAAAATATAAAAGATAACTTAGGAGAAAATCTTCAGGACCCAAGGCTTGATAAAGAGTCCTCAGACAATGACACCAAAAGCATAATCCACAAAAGAAAAAAAATGATAAATTGGATTTCTTCATGGTTAGAATGGGGACCCTGATAAGAGAATAAAAAGATAATAGGATGAAAAGGAAAAAAATGCTTGCAAACCACATATTTGACAAAGAACTTAGATCTAGAACATATAAAGAACTCTCAGAACTCATCAGTTAAAATAATCCAGTTAGAAAACTGGCAGAAGACATGACAAAACATTTTACCAAACAGGATCTATAAAAGGCAAATACAATAATACTCTAAGTACACCCCCTCTTTATGGGAAATGGGAAGAAAAGCGAAATACAGAGTGCATACCACCACTATTCAACTAAAAGATGTTGGCAGCACAATCTGTCTATACACTATGCCATACAGCCTAGGAGTGTAGTAGGCGATATCATCCGGGTTTGTGTAAGTACACTCTACAATGTTCACACTATGATGAAATCACCTAACAACACATTTCTCAAAACATATGCCCTTCAATAAGCTACACATGACTGTATATGTGTGTGTGTGTATATATATGTGTGTGTATATATATATATGTGTGTGTGTATCAAATGTATATGTGCTATTGGTTCTGTTTCTCCAGAAAACTCTAACTAGTTAGAGTTAGCCTGGAGCATAGAAATTGGTAGAGCAAAGAGGCAAAAGTTGGCAAAGCAGTCCTGGCACTAATGGGGGTGAGGGGATAGGTAGCTCCCTGGTCCATAGACTCTACCTTCTTGATTCCTATTATAGGCATGACCTTATGTAGAGATTTTCACATCTCAACACCATTCAACATGCAAACCATCTATGGACCTTTGTTTCAATTACATACTCACTTCTATGGTCTGAATGTTTATGTTCCCCCCAAATTCAAAAATTAAAATCTTCATTCCCAAGGTGATGGTATTAGGACATGGGGCTTTGGGGAGGTGATTAGGTCAAATGAGCAGGGCCATTATGAATAGAATTAGTGCCTTTAAAAAATAGGCCCAAGAGAGACCCTTCTGAGGGTCTCTCACCTTCCATCATGTGAGATCAGATTGAGAAGACAGCTGCTGCTAAGGAAGCCGACCTACACCACACACCGAAGCTGCCAGTACCTTGATCTTGGACTTCGCAGCCTTCAGAACTATGAGAAATGAATTTCTGTTGTTTACAAGCCACCCAGTTTATGGTATTTGTCATAGCTTCCTGAAGGAATTAAAATTCTCACCAAACAGCCTCTGGTTTTAATTTAACTTTACAGTTACAATTTCACACCCTGGGAAATACTCCCTTTTCAGGCTAAGTATTTTAGATATTTTAGACTGTGTGTTAGACTCTATGGACACCTGTTATTTTTGTCTAGCTGGCAATCATTCGGACTCTTTTACAGAGAACATTTTCATTTCTCAGTTCATGCTTCTGGAAATATTATTCATCTTTTCAGATATAGGACTAGAAACATGACTCAGGCCTAGATAAATCAAAGTTACTGTGATGGGTTTCATGATGGAATATGACCAAATCTAGATCAGTGAGAATCAGCCCCAGGATTTTTTTGTTTTGTTTTGTTTTGTTTTGTTTTGTTGTTTGAATTGCAAGCAAAGACGGAGAAACAGCTCCAGGATTTTTTTCTAGAACCATTTGCAAATATTTGGAATGAGACGCACTCACTCTGCTAGGGCTGCTATCAGCTTGGATTTCTATATGGTCAATGTTGCCATATTTGCTTGCCTAAGAATAAAGCCAATGCAGAGGGAAAAAATGCCAAGAGATAGGGCAGTTTCTATATTACTTAATCTAAGTATCTGAATCATTCTGTCTCTGAAGATAGCACTGTTCTTTCCAGTTATGAAAGCCAGCAATTTTTATCTTGTTTTATTTTGTTTTGCATAAGCCAGCTTAAGTTGGGCTTTTGTAACTTTCCATAGAAAAAGATCTGACTCGTGCAAATGGCAAATTAAAAAATAAAGCCTATGCCTTCACAGAGTCAGTTTCCTCTGGCTTATGCATTGATCTCTGTGAACCTGGTTAGCAAGGCCATCATGATGTGCTAACAGATTGTGTTTTTGAGTGTACAGAACAGAAGACCAAACCCCAGACTAGGACAAGTTCACCAATCCAAATGCTGGTTTGTTAGGCTTTACAGTGTATGAATTAAGAGCAGACACTTTGCCATAATAAAGATTTAGCGCTACATTTCAGCTTGCCCATTTACTCAATAAGGATTCTTGGGTAAGCAAGTTATTTAACCTCGTAAGTCTCATTGCCCACATCTGTTAAATGGGACTATTACTACTCATATGTTTCATATTCTGAGGATTTAAGAAGAGATGTAGGTAACAACAATGATAGCTAAGAGGTACCGAACACTCACTACATGCAAATTGCTGGTCTAAGCCATATGTATATACATACACACACGCACACACATATGCAAATGCCCATGGATGAAACACATTAATATACCTGACACATCTCGGGAACAAGCTAGGGAACCTGTCTTTTAGAGAGCCTGTTACCTTTTAATCTTAGAGTGTAGTAATTCAGTAAATACTTGTTTGTTTAATTGTTTGATTTAGCTGACATCAGACAGTTTAAAGGCAGCAAAGTCATGATTTGACCCAGTTATGTAAAAAGTCAAAATCACTTTCTCTTAACCAAACTTCTGTGCTGCTTTCCTTATAGGTCAATACAAGACAACACAGAGAAAGCTGAGGACCTGTCATTTCATGCAAATGGAACTTACCAAATAAGGAAGTTTAGTTAGGAAGTAGCCTTTCATCCCTTATGCCTAAGGGATTAGCTGTGTCTTCTGTATGTGATTGCTTCTGACAGAGAATGAAACAATGAACTTCCATAAGATTGATAGGAACAGAGTGATCATCACTTTTCCAAAACTGCCCATTGCACTTTGACAGGTATTTATGTTTTTCTCAAACAGAAGAATGCCCAGAAGCATGGCCGTGAATCTAAATGCACAGTCTTTTTAGCAGGAATCTTAGGGGGCAACTTTATATAAGTGCCTGAAATAATGACCAAAGCAATTTTTCAAATGTGTTCGAATAATAGTTGTGAACACAGTCAAATTGTTCCACCTAAGATGCAAAAGAAAGGTAATTACCTGTAAAACACATAAAATGTATATTGTTTACTCATCATTAACTTTGAAACACCTTTATGCTAATGATAGAATAAGACATGCTCTCAGCAATAAGGTGACATAAACAGCCAGAGTAAGTCAGAGGGGCACAAAGACCTCCCCAGATGAGTGAATGGTATTCCAGTAACCTTGAAGAATCCCTGTGACCAGCCATAGACTTCAATCACCTATGGAAGCAGTAAATTATGAGAGGAAACCCAAATAGGCACTGCAGATTGTTTTAAGAACATGACCTTATCCTCATACAGCCTCTACCAAGGTGACAGAAAACCACGTTTTAGGCAAAGAAATAGACTATCCAGGAAAAGATAAACGACAAGACCCAATAAAAAAGTCAAAGCCTCAATTCTCTGAATCCCAAGAATATTGTGTCATTATTACTACTTCTCCAAAGTTTCTATCCTGAGGGGTTCCTTAAAGGTCTTCTTTTTAATGTTAAAAAAGCATTTCTGGAAAAGTTTTAAATCATTGAATTAGAATTTTGCTTTTACCTTCTATTCATGTTTCCTCCTCTACATTCTTAGGGAAGCACAGAAGTTAACTAATGTTTATTGAGTTCCTGCATTGCACCAGGCAATTATATCCATTATATATAGAAACACGTGTTCTCAATAAACCTTTTAGTACTTTTCTTCTTTCATAACCACCCATCCCTCCTGGAAGCAGAAATTATCTGAGAGCCACTGCAGAACTGTAAGCAGAGTAAGAAGGCAGCACAAGTCACTTCTGATGCGATAGTTTTCTTTTTTATGTGGTGGCTTTAGTTAATTCTGAAAAGAATTTTGAGAATAAAAGAGTCCATTATTTTTTTATTTCAGAATATTATGGGGGTACAAATGTTTTAGTTACATGGATTGCTTTTGTACTGTTTGAGTCTAAGTTTTAAGTGTGCCCATCATCCAGATAGTGTGCACTGTACCCGTTAGGTGTGATTTCACCCACCACTTATCCCCGCCTCCCACCTGCTTGATTTCCGTTGATTTTTACTTCCATCTGTGCACATGAGTGCTGATTGGTTAGTTCCAATTTAACAGTGAGTACATGTGGTGTTTGTTTTCCCACTCTTGGGATACTTAACTTAGGAGAATAGTCTCCTGTTCTATCCATATTGTTATAAAAGGTATTAATTCATTTTTTAATTTTTTTATTATGGCTGAGTAGTACTCCATGGAGTCTGTGATTTTTATCATGGACTTTTACTTAGTTCCTGTGACTTCAGTAATAAAGAACTAGGTTGCCAATAGATAAATTATGTCCATGAAATAATTCATAGATGATAGATGGATGAATAATCTCCACTTTTATCCCTCATTTTTCTATTTATAGCATGTAAGAAACACTAAAATGAGACAAAGGTTTACTCTTTCAAATGTACCAGTGGAAAGTTAAAAACTGAAATTAAAATGCATTTCTCTAGCAGAGTGATGCAATTAGAACACTTTTCCAAGTGTCAGGTGCAAGCTCAAGTGAGAATTGGACTTAATTCCCTTTCTGAGGCACATCTAAAATGTTTCATAGATATGCTCAAAAACATTTCTTGCTAAATAAGCAAGCTTCCTTTGATTCTAGTAGCTGAGCCTTTGACTTGTATGAGAGGCACTATCCTGTAATGTTTATGAGCACAAATGCTTGAATCAACTGCCTGGGGTTCAACTCTTGGCTCTACTACTCAGATGCTATGCAATTTAACACAAGTAACCTTTTATGCCTCACCATCCTCATTTATAAAATGGGTGTAATAGAAGTATCTACCTCACAAGTTGCTATGAGAATAAAAATAAATTTCAAAAAAGAAGGAAAAAAAGAATATTAGAACAGTTCCTGCACTAAACATATGTTAACTAATATGATTATTGCCAAATTTCAAGGTATTATAATTGTGGCAGGATCATTTGAGATATTGATCTGTTTTGCTGTTTTATTTTTTCTGATGCATCTGAGAGCTATTATTTTTCTCTTTCCTCTTTCAGGAAAAGAACCAAGATTTTGAGTTCTAGATTGCAAGAATTTCTCTTGCCCAGGAGAGAAATAGCAACCTCTGTTTTCCAAAGTTTTTAATGAAACAACATACTTCATCAAGGAAGGTGGGGGAAGCGGGCAAAGAGATGATGGAGGAGAATGTGCCTGGAAGAAATGAAAAGGTAAACATCCCGCAGATCTAGAGCTAGATGAAATTGAATTTTTAGCCTGGAGGAGACTTGTGTTCCAGCTGCTCACAACATCCCAGATGGAGGATGGAGAGGAAAATCTAAGGGCCTAGACCTTGAGAGCAGCATCAAAGACCTCTGTGGCCCAGTGAGAAGGACCACTCAGATAGTGATGTCGGAGCTGGCCCAACGCAGTTCTACCAGAAAAATGACAGAAGACCAGTCTGTGCAAAAGCATGAAACAGCAGAATAAACAGTGGTAATGATAAAGACATGTTGGGCTGTGGACAGGACACTTGCTCCTCTATACTTGCCCCAACTCAAGTCTTATAGGACCACACAAAGGAGAAGCACCCAAATGAAGACTAATGTTTTTCTTATTGCTCTGGTAATTAAAGACTAGACCCATAATTAATTTGTTTTTAAAAGGTGAAGTTCTTTATCTCAAGCAATGCAGGGCAGAAGTATGAGTTTTGGAGTTATGTTGACCTCAGTTTAAATACTAGCTATGTGTGTGACCATGAGCAAATGACTTAAATTCACTAAACTTTAGTTACTACACTTATAAAATCATGACATGCTTATCTTGAAGGGCAGGTATAAAAATTAGTAATTCATAAATTGATGGGCACATTATGCAGTATATAATAGGTGCTCAATCAGTGGAAGCTATAATGATTATATAAGTGTGCGACATTATGCAGAAAAATAATCATCAGTGAGAGATGACCCTTTTATAAAAGGGGGCCTATAGCAGGTCCTGTGTTATGCAACTCGGATCCCCTTCAGGACAAGGCACTCTTGAACAAGGCTTCCTGGAATGCAGGTCACCTAACACATGCACTACCAGGAGCTGGGACAGCATGTGTAGAACTGGATCTAAAGGTGCTGGAACAAGAGGGATGGAACACAAAGTCGGGTAAGGGAGCATTTATCAATATGGAAGTACCATCCTGTGATACAGGATTTAATGCTGTGCAAGGACCTTAGGAGACAGTCTAACATGCTGCTCAGATGGCCTTGGAAGCATGAGAAAATCATTAGGTAAATTAGAATACCAAAAATTCTTCATCCATGAATAAATTGGCTTAGTATGTGAGTACAAGCCAAAAATTGACAGCTGCTACATCTCACTCAGAGATGACCTTGAAAAAAACGAAGTTTCTCACAATGGGCAGAGCTTCAGCAGCTGAATTCAGCCATCTATCTGCTTTGTGTGGCATGAAAGTAGCCCAAGATAAATGTTATATATATTCATGAGCAAATGTAAAGGACTTTACTGGCTAAACAATGCATAGAAGGAAAAAAGGGAGAGATGTGGGGACGGGGAAGTCTGGAAAAGAGGCACATGGACAGATACAGAGAAATGAACACAATGTGTGAAAATCATATTGCATGGTAATGTGCCTGTGAAACACTGTGTAATCTGACACTGAAATGATCTGCTGGAGCATCCCTTGATACTGTCCTGCTCAGATCTGAAGGGCAGTCCTACTCTCACCCTCACTCAGATGTTGCTCAGGACACTTCCCTATAAATCATACGTATACAAATCTCTACCTCAGAATCTTTCTCAAGGAAGCCAAACCAAGAAGGGCCCAAACTAAACATGTGTAACCTAAAAGGAACAACAATGGAAATTCTGTATGAAAGATAATTAATACTTTCACATATAATGTGTACCAAGGCTCCATCTTTAACCACTCTGGTGTGAGGTCACTCTTATAATGTATATTTTAAAACCTTGAATATGAACATTTAAAGAAAATTGAAACAAGTAGATAAAATTATCACCACAGCCCACCCCACACCTGCCAACCAGGCAAACACACAGACACATAACTCACAGGCATACCCACACACATATATTAATACCACTCAATCTTTGAAATAGAAAAGGACATAACATTGAGCTTTCTTATAAATTCAGTTTTAAGATTAGAAAAAAATCAAAGTAGAATCTAGAATATGTAAAACATACGTATCAGGCAATAAATGATTAATTATTATAAATACATTACTTGTAGCTATATAATGTAATACTATGCCACAAATGAAAACTGTCTCCTTTAGGAATATTTAATAACACATTATTAGCCAGGTGCGGTGGCTCACATCTGTAATCCTAGCACTCTGGGAGGGCTGAGGCGGGAGGATCACTCAAGCTTAGGAGTTCGAGACCAGCCTGAGCAAGAGCGAGACCCCGTCTTTACTAAAAATAGAAAGAAATTAATTGGCCAACTAAAAATATATAGAAATAATTATCTGGGCATGGTTGCACATGCCTGTAGTCCCAGCTACTCGGGAGGCTGAGGCAAAAGGATTGCTTGAGCCCAGGAGTTTGAGGTTGCTGTGAACTAGGCTGACGCCACGGCACTCTAGCCCAGGCAACAGAGTGAGACTCTGTCTCAAAAAAACAAAAATAAAAAATAGCACATTATTACAAAGTTTGACTTATTAAAAAGTGAATAAAATATAAAACAAATATGGTAAAACTTCACACTCATTAGGATGGCTATTATCAAAAAAATCCAGAAAACAACAAGTGTTGGCAAGGATATGGAGAAATTGGAACCCTTGTGCATTGCTGGTAGGAATGTAATATACTGCAGCTGCTGCAAAAAACAGTCAAAAAATTAAACATAGAATTATAGTGTCATCAAGTAATTCCATTTCTGGGTAAATACACAAAGGGATTGAAGCAGGAACTCAAACAGATTTTTGTACACCAATATTCATAGAAGCATTATTCACAGCAGCCAAAATGCAGAAGCATCCCAAATGTCCACTGACAGATTTAAAAATGTGGTATATACATGCAATGCAATCTTATTCTGCCATAAAAAGAAGTGGAATTCGTATACACATAACAAGGATGAAATTTGAAGACATGTTAAGTGAAATAAGACACAAGATAAATATTGCATGGTTCCATTCATATGAGGCCAAATTCATAAAGACAGAGAGCAGAACAATGGTTACAGGGACCAGGGAGAGGGGAGAATGGGGAATTACGGTTTAACGAGTACAGAATTTCAGAACGGGATGATGAAAAAGAGTTCTGTAGATGAATAGTGGTGATGGCTATACAACAATATGAATATGCTTACTGCCACTGAAATATGCACTTAAAATTTTTAAAGTGGTAAATTTTATGTTATGTATATTTTACCACAATAGAAAAATTATTTAAAAGAAAAAAAAAACAAATATATTACGCTATGATACAATTTTTGTGAAAACATACCTATATACTACAGTGAGCATCTATAGTCTATGCTTGTCCACTAAATGTTCCCCTCCTTTTCTTGGTGAAATCTCATTTTTTTTTAATTTTGGGGAGTTACAGTTCTATTCTTTCTGGTGAGACTATTATCCCTCCCTTGCCAACCTAAGACAAAGGTAATCTAACTCTTCCTCCTGGAAATGTGAATTTAGAGTAAAGTCACCCAAATATTGAATATTCCATCAAGGGCTCTACACACTTGTTCATACTGTATGTATATTTAAAGAAGAAAAAAGCCTGGAAGAACTTTAATAGCTGAGATTAAAAATCTTTGTTAGGAGGGATTAAGAATTATGTTTTTTCTTTCACCCTTTTTATATTTTCCAAATTTCTACAATAAAAAGTATGGCCTGAATCATATAAATAAATACACACAAACACACACACACAAATACACACATATACTTACATACACAATACAAAGAAATACAATAAAACATCAATAGTAGTTTTTAAGAATTTATGGAATCATGGGATTTATTATCTTCTATAATATTTAAGCTTTTTGCAATTGATATTTTCTGTCTCTAATCCAAAATATAACTATAAATCTTTTCAGATAATTAATTCAGGAATTTATTTCCCAAAAAAGCAAGCATTAGAAACACAGAATACTAATATTTTATATCTAAGTGTAACAAAAATGGATTTTGAAAACAAAATCCATCAATTGATTGGGTGGAGTGAGGCTTTCCATGCAACATACACATCATCCCATTCCAATTTTATTATGAGTTTAATCATTAACAGAATCTTCAGGGAACTTCCAGAAAATTTATATAGACATTTCAAGAGGTCTCTTTAGCAAAGAAACACTTTTAATTTCACCAATGATAAAAGTTATCATTTTTTGCTTTTCAAAGTGTTCTGTCTCATCTTGCTTTGTTATCACAACTCAGTGATATAAGTAAAATACGCATTCTTATCCCCATTGCACAAAGGATGAAACTGGGTCTGAGGTTAAGGAACTTGCTCAGGGTCATTGCTTCACAGATCTAACCTAAAACCCAGATCATCAATCCTTCATTAAAAACAATCCCCTCTCTTTCCTCTTCCTTTCTTCTTTCCATTCTTCAACAACCATATGTTGAGCACCTACTCATGTCAGATTCTAAATGCTGGAAACAAAGATTTCTAAGACAGAATAAGCCTTCTTTAAAGGGCACACAGACCTAAAATTTAGTTTGAGAAAAGAGACATTGAATAGAAAATAGCACCATGACTTGATTAAAGGCTGTAATGAAGATGAGAGCAATCAACTGTGCTATTACTCTGCTTCCAACTAAAGTCTCTGAGATATTAACAGTAGGGCTGGCATGGAGTATTTGTGCAAAAACATATTCTTCAACAAAGCAAGTATTTTGAGCACCTATGCAATAAAGAATATGACACCTAATTTAAGTCTTCCATCTTCTAGAAAACTTCCATGAATCATCTCTGAAAGGACAAATCCTATAAAAACATCAATTAAGAAAAAGATAGATATTAAAATGTAAAAATGGAAAGTATTTACTGTAAAGAGGCAACATAATTTTTAAAAAATATGGCTACGGTCAGATGAGCTGAATCCTCGTCCCAGTTCAATCACTTAAAATTGGGTAGCCATGGACCAATTATTTAATTTCCTAGGCCTCAGTTTCCTCATCTATAGAAGGAGAAGAGAGAGAAGGCGAGGAGAGGGGAAAGGAGACCTTAGTATTAAAATAAGTTAAAAATATCTTAGTACTTTTCCCTGATGTTCTTATAATTGAGAGGAAAATACTAAGGTTCTTTCACTGCTGTTTTTCTTAGATTCTACCTGCATCACTGTGGCTTACTGTGCTAATACTTAGAATTAGGTGAAGTATCTCAGATTTTGTAACATCTAGGATCATCTTTGCATCTGTAGCTATCAGCTTTACTATTGAAAAGATGAACAAAATGAACTAAGAGAAGATAAAAAAGAGAAAAAGTTTTCTCATAAATAATAATAGGAATACGATCACTATTCTAAATATCCTCAGTGAGTATGACATGAATAATCTTAGATTATGAGAAAAATCAAAATTTCTCAGTTATGCTGGAAAAGGAGGGAAAATAACACCAAGTAGCTCATTAACTTTATTTGTCATCATTAACTTTATGTATCAGCTTGGCTAAGCTATAGTGCATAGCTGTTCAGTCAAACACCAGGCCAGATGTGGCTGTGAAGGTATTTTTAGATGTGATTTAGCATTTAAATCAGCAGACTTTAAGTAAAGGAGATTCCTCTCCATAATGTGCATAGGCCCCATCCAGTCAGTTGAAGGCCTTAAGAGAAAAAAACTGAAGTTTCTTGAAATAGAAGGAATTCTCCACAAAACTACAACATGGAAACCCTGCCTGAATTTATAACCTGTGAGCCTGCCCTACAAATTTCAGAGTTGTCAACCCCCACCTTAACATTATCTTAAATACTTCATTTTTGGTTGTTTACTAAGTAATAAGATTCCTTATTTTTAATATTTAGAGGGAATGTTCTAGAAGGAAAAGACATACCAAATAAGCACACTGTGCTCGGCCATTCCCAACTGAAATTCAAGATGCTGCTTGAAGCGCACTGTTTCTGGATCACCAAATACACTGCAGTCTTAGGTTTGATATTTTTTCCGAAGAAAATTTTAGGAAAATGTTAAAAGTTTAAGTGCATTTGATAGACACAAATAATAATGGAAATAATGATGGTAGTGGCAATAGTAGTAGTGGTAGTAGTAATAGTTACTATAATAATGATTTGCATAACTAAAAAGTGCAAAAGAAGACCTAGTTTCAAACCTGAATAACCTCCAAGAATATCATCAGGACTCCTGAACCATCTTTGGCTTTGATTTTTCCAGCATAGAATTTATTCTCAGAAAGGTCTCTAATATTGTAGCCCAAAGCAACTCCAGCATTGTCTCATCCTACATCTAACACTCCCAATGGAAAGAGAGAGCTTCTAATTCTGGATAATTCCAACCAAACTTCAGAAACTACTCTAATTGCTCTGTTTTTGTCATGTATCTATCTCTAAGTAAATCACTATTAACGGAATAAAACATGCTGAATGGCCAGGACTAAGTCATTTCCTATACTCAGAAAGAAGGGAGGAATGCAATACCACTGCAGGATTAACACAGGAAGAGAGCAGGGCAGGGAAAATTCCAAGGAAAACTCAGAATGCTGTTTTAAAAGACATTGTTAATTTAAAAGACGTTGACTTTTAAATTAATCAAAAGGGAGATTACTCTGGTGGGACTGGCCTAATCAGATGAACCCTTTGAAAGATAATGGAAGCGTCAGGTAGCTCTTCTCCTGGCCTGGAAGAAAGTAAATAGTCACATCATGAATTGCCTTTGGTTGGGGCCATGTGACTAGGACCTGAGGGTGACCCCTAACAACCAAGAGCAACCCCCAGCCAACAGTCAGAAAGACAATTAGGACCTCAGTCCTACTACAGCCACAAAGAACCCAATTCTGTTAATAACCTAAATGAGCTTGGAAGAAAACCCCCAAACCACGAATGAGACCATAGCACTGGCCAACACCTTGATTTCAGCCTCATGAGACCTGGAGCAGAGAATCCAGTTATGCCGTGCTGGGATCTGTGATCTGCAGAAACTGTGAGACAACTTCGCAGTGTTTTAACTTTAACTTTGTGGTATTTTGTTACACAGCAATAGAAAATGAATACAAGGTCACTTCTTAAATTCCTTTGGGTTTTTATTTTCATGAAAGCAGACACAATATATAAAAGTGCACATAGTGTGTATTAATAAGAATGATTTCAATGTCAGAAACAAAGACTTTTTAAAGTATTTTTAGTTTCCTACGGTGACAAATACAATACATAATTTTGAGATTTGAAATGTGTCCCTCCTTATATGCCTGCTATATGCCCTGCAGCTGCATTTTAGGCATGTTATTTGTCAAAATAATCCAAGTCTTCATTCCACTTGCTGAGCTAAAGAGAGAAAAATGTCAGTTGTTTACATTATAAATAGTTTTCTCCATCACAGAGTAATCTGCATTTCTTACAATCTATTAAGTCCTCTCAAAGCTCTACCTTCTTAGCTCTGAATCAGTAGGTTCCTCCTGAATCATTAATACCCAGAAGAAATGGAGAAAATACAGAAAATGTTTCAAAAAGACTTCTTTTCCTGTTCAGTTAACATACACGATTCTTTACCAAAAATAATACAGTATGGAAAAGCCATGAGCCGAAAAAGATGCCCTCCCTGAATTGTCCACTTCTCAGTCATGGGACCTCAGGAAAATCACACAACTATCTGAGTCTTAATCTGCTCTTTTGTATAAAACACTGAATAAACCCTAACAAATAAAATCAGTGAAAGAATTTCATGAAAATGATTTATGCTAAAGTGTGTTATAAATCCTAAAGTGCTAATCAAAACTAAAACATAGGATAACATATTTGTTAAGAGGAGTTTTCTTTTCTTTTTTTTCCTTCCGAAAACAGTATATTCGACACATACCAGCAAACTCAGAATGAAAATCTTTTAAGAATGATGAAATATTAAGCATAAATGATCCTTGGCTTGTATTGTAAAATGTGTTTTATTGGAATTCTGATATCAGAAAACAATTTAAATTAATCAGCCTTTTAACTAAAACTTAACCTCATAAATTACAGTGTTCGTATTCTTTGTAAAATTTATGTACAGAGACATATTTAAATTGTTTAGTAAACTAAAGCAATTACAAAGTTAATTGTTATTGGCCTAAGACTCATGAGTTACTAGTGTAATTAAGGTTATTTGTGTAAGAATAAATCTTAGTACAAGAGGATATCTTTTTCTTCTTTTTATTTTTTAATTTTTTTCAACCAGAGCTTAACAGAAATCCAAAATCATTTATATCCCAACAGGTACAAGATCAGTGAGTTTGGAATGATTATAGGCAAAGTGGTGATTCAAACTTTTCACTGCTCCAATTCACAATTGCAAAGTTGTGGAAACAACCCAAGTGCCCATCAATACACGAGTGGATTAATAAAATGTGGTATATGTATACCATGGAGTACTATTCAGCTATAAGAAGCAATGGTGACATAGCACCTCTAGTATTTTCCTGGATGGAGCTGAAACCTTTTCTACTAAGTGAAGTATCCCAAGAATGGATGGACAGGCATCACATGTACTCACCAGCCAATTGGTATTAGCTGATTAACACCTAAGTGGACACACAGGAACAACGTTTATCGGGGGGGGGGCAGATGGGAGTGGGGAGGAGGGGATGGATATATACATACATAATGAGTGCGATGTGCACCGTCTGGGGGATGGTCAGGCTTGAGGCTCTGACAGCAGTGGGGAGGGGAGCAAGAGCAATGTACATAACCTTAACATTTGTACCCCCATAATATGCTGAAATAAAAAATAAATAAATAAATAAATAAATAAAACTAAATGACAGTAATATAGTACTAGCAGAAAGTACTTCTAAAATATCCTTTTACCATAACCCTATGCTCAGACTAACTATAGGAATATCCTAGCAGTTCTGTACAATACTAGC